>OZ030007.1:94857202-95032202 GCA_964023405.1 Apodemus agrarius | reverse complement strand
GATGTAGGTTTTCCCACCTAAAAAGAGCAAGATTAAACATGTGCTTTCCCACTGCAAAGGCATAGAGCATGTAGTAAACAAGAATGAGGATTACATTGTTTACAGAAGACATATAAGTGCAATATGATACATTAAGCAAAGAATCTCAGATAGAAGTATATGTATGTGTATAAATAAAAATATGGAAAATAGTAAGTTAGGAAACTGGATGCATTGACCTACAAGTTCTAGCACCTAGATACTACTACAGAAAATCATTGCTATACAAATAATACAGCAGCATTGCTGTGGACACCTCAAAGTCTCCACAAGGAAGGATTGGAATTTTATCATAATTTTAAGATACATTCACTAAAAATGCTCACTTACAGGTTTTAAAACTTGCATGTGTGGGGCGGGTGGAAGAGCAAAACTTTTGAGTCTTATATTAAGTTGTAACTTTCTAAATAAGTAAAATATGATTATACAATGGATATGGTTTGTAACTAGTTTAGCTAAAGTATAATTAGATAGATATCAAAGGACTCTGAAATGAAGCACGGGGGCAGTGGCACAGTATGTGCTCCCTGAAGTTCTAACAACCTCTCCAGTGCCCACCGTGTAAATCCAAGCATGGTTGCATACCTCTGAAAACCTCGTGCTTGGGTAGTGGAAACGTGCTGAACAGATTGCAGAGCTTTCTAGCCCACTCTTCTAGGCAATGAGGGAGCTCTGAGTTCATGGAGAGAGTGTCTCAAAAGCTATGGTGGAGAGGGAACCAGGAAGACATTTGGCAGGGATGTCTGACCTCTAACCATACGCATTGATCAGATAGGAAAAGAAGGGTATAACAGAGAATGTGTGGTTTCTTATTTCAAAATTGTCAGATTTAATGTTATGGTGATATAAGTTCAGGAATAGGAAGGGGTGAGAAAAGCTAGCAAAGTCCAGAAAATACAGCACATGCTCAGCTACCCGGGAGGTCATCGTTACCTTAAATGTGGGAGGGTGGCAAGGGAGAGAGTTTTAAGTGGAAAGAGGGGAGCAGCTGTTTTCACTTGTGAAATATGTTTGATTATGATAATTTCACCAATTTTGCAATCTTAAAGAGTGTTGGTGGTGGCTAATCACGGGTCACAGAGAAAATGTATGCCTGCTCATGATGATTAATCTGCTAACCGATTATGAAATCCATCTTCATGTAGATTGAACAGGTGACAGTTGTAGTGTAATTTCACCAAAAAATAGATATTACCTTTATAGACCTCATTATTCCCTTCTTATTAATACACTTAATATACTTAATAGAGCAAAAATAAAAATTCTGTGTTTCTCCTATCTCATCTCCAGTTTTAATACGAACTAGAAAAATTTGTATGTTTTTTTTAGTTAACATTCAGGAGCAGAAGACTCTGGAACCCTTTGTGCTGCTTGCATAAATGAAATTTCTACAATGATTTTTTTTCCTACACCATACCAGTTATTTGTTCAATGTGTGAAATAATAAATAGATTGCTTTAAAGAGCTCAGCATGAAAATTTGTTTGCACCAGTAGAAATCTGTACTCACAGTCTAAATTATCACTCAGAATTCTGGTACTATTATTTCTTCAATACCTAATCATGTAGAAAAATAAAAACTAAATGCAATTTGGTGTTCTAAAAAATTATAATGTAATATAGATAGATGTATCATATTTACTTTTAAATAAAAGAACAATGCATATATAAAGTGTGCAAATTTGTCTCTTTTTTTAAACAAGAATATTAGTATTATACCAGAAGCCAAACTGATATTCCAATATATCTGACCCTGAAAACAAATTCTGTCTATATAACAAGGTGAAAGTCTCACATAGTCTAAGGGTGCTCTTTCTTTCTCATTTAAAATGGGGACATCCTGCTTCCTTTTTTTTTGGTATAATTTCAACCCAAGTAGAGTAAGGTACACATGGACTCTCTAAAGCATAAAAATTATTTGTGTTTTTTATTAATATTGTTAGTGTTCTGAGACAATATTATTATGCTACTAATATAATAATATTTTTACACTTTCATTGACATGAAAGAATTTTCAAGGTTCTAAACAATTAGGCTTTGGAAACATACATATATTTCTGTTGAAAATAAATGGACTGATGGATAGTAGCTGGGCATGTAAATGTATATAGATTTGTTATTTATGAAAATTGTGAACCGGAAATATGGCTTGGTAGGAAAATGCTTTTCTCACAAGCCCGACAACCTGAATTAAAATCCAGGATCCTATGGTCGAAGAAACAAACTGACTCCCCCCAGCATTAGTAATCTGGCTTCCACAATAATGCTGTAGCACACACACACACACACACACACACACACACACACAGGCACACGCACACATGCATGTGCGCACACACACACACACACACACACACACACGCACACAGAGCACACATACCATACCACACACACAATCATACACACATACCACACACACATACTGCACACCACACACACAATACACATACACACCACTCATACCGCACCACAAGCGTGCGCGCGCGCACACACACACACACACACACACACACACACAAGAATCTGTCACAGTAAAGATTTAAAATATATTTGGAATCATATTTAAAGGACATTAAAGGGTAAATATCAAGGCAAACATCTCATCTCATTAGAAGTCACTGTGCAATTTATACACTTTTTATAAGCAAAATTGCTCAAGCAGCAAATTCAAAGTGACACGGCTCTTCATATCATGTATGTGGCATTATTAATTTTGCAGTGTCTCCAGGATTCGCTAAAAATAGTCTGTCATTAAATCACAGTTATGCACCAAGCTTGCTGAGGTGTGCGCACTCACAAGCCTGTGTTCACAGGCAAAGATATGGGTACTAAAAAGCTCGTTAATATAAATAATAGAGTGAACACATATTGCCTCAGGCAGTACAATTATTGGCCAATAACTCCGCCTTAGCTGTTTATGCTACCAAGGCTTTATTTTAGAACATTGTTTCTTTTTCTTTGATCTGGTATTTTTCTGTTTACATCCACCATCCTTTTGTTATTTTCTGCAAGCAAAACTGACTCCATAATGATCCAAACTCATTGATCTACATACACAGGGATTTCATTCAGTCTTCGTGCATTAATAATAAAATCTCTAATAAAACTAAAAATGCCAACCTCAGTAGTGGTTAACAATTTGAAGAACTTAGTCTTTGAAATAGCCAAAATGTTAAATTTGTTGGCATATTTAATTATTATTTAATAATGCCCAAGGTACATAAATAACCACATACATCTTGGTAAAACAAAAGTTCAAATATAGACATCAAGTGACCTGCTATAAGATAAATACATCATTTGTTTAGAAGGTTGAGGTTACCTTGCCCTTTGATAATAACGTACTTTATTATAAGTACTTTTACTGTTTTACTGTTTGAATGTGTGTCTGTCTGGGTATCAAACAGGTAGATTCCTAATTTTTAGATATTTGTGAGATATGTTTTTACTCAGAAAATGCTGGCATACACACTCTTTCTGGTGTCATGAACAGAGAGAATTATAATATTGTTCTATGTACTCAGCTGAGTATAAGTGAAGGACATGAAAAATATTTGGGAGAGGTGGTATAATTTATTCCTATCTCGAAATCTCAAAAACACTACTTTTATGTGGAGACATAGAAAGACAAACATAAAACCAATTAATACGTCAGGATTTTTAAATGTTTGGTGTGTTTGTGAAATAATACGTTTCGATATTGAATATAGTGTTGCACAGTCTTTAGGTGAAGTTGGTTTTATCTTGTTATTCATAGCTTCTTCCACATTATTTACTGTTATCTGATAATTTCTTCGATTAAAAAGTTTCATAACCTTCGATTGCATTTATATTTTTATTCAATGCAGTTTTGTTCATTCATGTTTAGGAATATCTCAGATGACATAGGGATATGTTTGCAATACTTTTCCTGAAAACACCAATCCATTATCATCACAAATTTTCACATTATATTAAGAGTACTCTTCTAAAATTTATTTCTTTCCTGTTTATAAGAGAGATAAACCATTTTTTAATTAATGGTTTCATGTTTATCAATCCCCATTCATTTAAGGAAAATGTGGGTTTTATATTGAGTGCCCTGTATACCCTGAATTTACTTCTTGTTATTCTGTTTTACAAATCTATATTTTAAAAAAATCTACTTTTATACATGTAGTGTATAGAACAGTTTATATTTAAAGAAGTTGTTATTTGTATTTTAACTCATTATAATTTTATTTGTTTTGTATGTAGACAAAACTTTGTATTTCTTTCCCATTTCTGGCTTTTTTTTTAAGGTTTGGAGTTTTAAAAATAATTTCAATTAATTTTATTAGTAAAATCCTAGGTATCTTCATTCGTTCTTTTAGTTCTTGTGCTTCTTTGTGTATGCATGAGTGTGTGTGTGTGTGTGTGTGTGTGTGTGTGTGTGTGTGTGTGTGTGATGTGCACCTGTTTCTGCTGAGGCACATTATGAGTCCTACAGGACCTGACACCTAATGAGGAGAAGATTGGCAGCCAGAAAGCCCTGAATATCCCACCTCAATTGCCCACTTCATTGCAGTTACAGCAAGAAGCCATGACTGGCTCTTTAGTTGAATGTCATGCAATGGAGCTCTCAAATTCATGCATGTGTACTAATCCTCAAAGTATCATATTTCCAAAGACTTATTTTGTTTTCTTTTTTTTTGTATATATTCTATATTTACAATTCATTTCCCTTTTTCTGGTTCCCCACCCCCAAAGGTCCCACATGTCCTTTTCCCTCCCTCTGCTCCCACATCCACCCCTCCCACTTTACTGTTCTTGTACTCTCCCACAATGATGTTTTGGTCCATTCTAGCACCAGTGTCCACTCCTTTCTTCTTGTGAAACATCACTTGATATGTGATTTGTGTCTTTGGTGTTCCAAGCTTCTAAGCTAATATCCACTTATCAGTGACTGTATACCATGGGTATTCTTTTGAGACTGGGTCACCTCACTTAGTATGACGTTCTCTAGCTCCATCCATTTCTCTAAGAATTTCATGAATTCATTGTTTCTGATGGCTGAATAGTACTCCATTGTGTATATATACCACATTTTTTGTATCCATTCCTCTGTTGAGGGACATCTGGGTTCTTTCCAGCTTCTGGCTATTATATATAAGGTTGCTATGAACATAGTGGAGCATGTATCCTTATTGCATGCTGGTGAATCTTTTGGGTATATTCCCAGGAGTGGTATGGCTGGGTCCTCTGGAAGTATCACGCCCAGTTTTCTGAGGAACCGCCATACTGATTTCCAGAGTGGTTGTACCAGCTTGCATTCCCACCAGCAGTGGAGGAGTGTTCCTCTTTCTCCACATCCTCGCCAACACCTGATGTCTTCTGAGTTTTTAATCTTAGCCATTCTGACTGGTGTGAGGTGAAATCTCAGGGTTGTTTTAATTTGCATTTCCCTAATGACTAGTGATGTTGAACATTTTTTAAAGTGTTTCTCAGCCATCCGAATTTCTTCAGGTGAAAAGTCTCTGTTTAGCTCTGTACCCCATTTTTGGATAGGGTTATTTGGTTTTCTGGGGTCTAACCTCTTGAGTTCTTTGTATGCATTGGAGATTAGCCCTCTGTCGGATGTGGGGTTGGTGAAGATTTTTTCCCAATTTGTTGGTTGCCGATTTATCCTTTTGACAGTGTCTTTTGCCTTACAGAAACTTTGTAGTTTTATGAGGTCCCATTTGTCTATTCTTGTTCTTAGAGTATAAGCAATTGGTGTTCTGTTCAGGAATTTTTCCCCTGAGCCGATGTCTTCAAGGGTCTTCCCCAGTTTCTTTTCTATTAGTTTTAGTGTGTCTGGTTTTATGTGGAGATCCTTGATCCACTTGGAGTTGAGTTTGGTTCAAGGAGATAAGAGTGGATCAATTCTCATTCTTCTGCATGTTGACCTCCAGTTGAGCCAGCACCATCTGTTGAAAAGGCTATCTTTTTTCCACTGGATGTTTTCAGCTCCTTTGTCGAAGATCAATTGGCCATAGATGTGTGGGTTCAATTCTGGGTCTTCGATCCTATTCCAATGATTCGCTTCCCTGTCACTGAACCAATACCATGCAGTTTTTAATACCACTGCTCTGTAATATGGCTTGAGGTCTGGGATATTGATTTCCCCAGAAGTTCTTTTGCTGTTGATGATAGTTTTAGCTATCCTGGGTTTTTTGTTATTCCAGATGAATTTGAGAATTGCTCTTTCTAGCTCTATGAAGAACTGAGTTGGGATTTTGATGGGGATTGCATTGAATCTGCATATTGCTTTGGGCAAGATTGCCATTTTGACTATATTAGTCCTGCCAACCCACGAGCATGGAAGATTTTCCCATTTTCTGATGTCTTCTTCAATTTCCCTCTTCAGAGACCTGAAGTTTTTGTCGTATAAATCTTTCACATGTTTGGTTAGCGTCACTCCAAGATACTTTATATCATTTGTGGCTATTGTGAAGGGAGTCATTTCCCTAATTTCTTTCTTGGCCTGCTTATCCTTCGCATATAGGAAGGCTACTGATTTACTTGAGTTGATTTTATAGCCAGCCACATTGCTGAAGTTGTTTATCAGTTGCAGGAGTTCTCTGGTGGAGGTTTTTGGGTCACTTAAGTAAACTATCATATCATCTGCAAATAGGGATAGTTTGACTTCTTCCTTTCAGATTTGTATCCCTTTGACTTCCCTCTGTTTTCGAATTGCTCTAGCTAGTACCTCAAATACTATATTGAAGAGATATGGCGAGAGGGGACAGCCTTGTCTAGTCCCTGATTTTAGAGGGATTGCTTCAAGCTTTTCTCCGTTTACCTTGATGTTGGCTACTGGTCTGCTGTATATTGCTTTTACTATGTTTAGATATGGGCCTTGAATTCCTGTTCTTTCTAGGACCTTTAGCATGAAAGGATGCTGAATTTTGTCAAATGCTTTTTCAGCATCCAATGAGATGACCATGTGGTTTTTTTCTTTGAGTTTGTTTATGTAGTGGATTACGTTGATGGATTTCCATATATTGAACCATCCCTGCATCCCTGGGATGAAGCCAACTTGATCATGGTGAATGATCGTTTTGATGTGTTCTTGGATTCGGTTGGCAAGTATTTTGTTTAGTATTTTTGCATCGATATTCATAAGAGAAATTGGCCTGTAGTTCTCTTTCTTAGTTGGATCTTTGTGTGGTTTTGGTATCAGGGTAATTGTGGCTTCATAGAATGAGTTGGGTAGTGTTCCTTCTGTTTCTATTTTGTGGAATAATTTGAAGAGTATCGGTATCAGGACTTCTTTGAAGGTCTGATAGAATTCTGCAATAAAACCATCTGGTCCTGTGCTCTTTTTGGTTGGAAGACTGTCTATGACCCCTTCTATTTCTTTGGGGGTTATGGGTCTGTTTAGACGATCTATTTGATCCTGGTTTAATTTCGGTATTTGGTAACTGTTGAGGAAATTGTCCGGTTTCCTCCAGATTCTCCAGTTGTGTTGAGTATAGGTTTTTGTAGTAGGATCTGATGATTTTTTGAATTTCCTCAGTTTCTGTTGTTATATCTCCCTTTTCATTTCTAATTTTGTTAATTTGAATACTGTCTCTGTGCCCTTTAGTAAGTCTGGCTAGGGGTTTATCTATCTTGTTGATCTTCTCAAAGAACCAGCTCCTGGTTTTGTTGATTCTTTGTATGGTTCTCTTTGTTTCAACTTGATTGATTTCAGCACTGAGTTTGATGATTTCCTGTCTTCTACTCCTCCTGGGTGAAATTGCTTCTTTTTGTTCCAGAGCTTTCAAGTGCACCATTAAGTTGCTAGTATATGCTCTCTCCTGTTTCTTTTTGGAGACACTCAGGGCTATGAGTTTTCCTCTAAGCACTGCTTTCATTGTGTCCCATAGATTTGGGTATGTTGTGCCTTCATTTTCATTAAGTTCTAAGAATTCTTTGATTTCTTTCTTTATTTCTTCCTGGACTAAGGTATCATTGAGTAGAATATTGTTCAGCCTCCAAGCATATGGGGATTTTCTGTTGTTTTTGTTGCTATTGAAGAACACTCTTACTCCATGGTGATCTGATAAGTGGCATGGGATTAGTTCGATCTTTTTATATTTGTTGAGATCTGTCTAGTGTCCAATTATATGGTCGATTTTGGAGAAGGTACCATGAGGGGCTGAGAAAAAGATATAGTCTTTTGCTTTAGGGTGAAATGTTCTATATATATCTGTTAAATCCAATTGCTCCAAAGTTTCGATGAGTTTCTCCGTGTCTCTGTTTAGTTTCTGTTTTCCTGGTCGGTCCACTGTAGATAGTGGAGTATTGAGGTCCCCCACAATCATTGTGTTAGGTGCAATGTGTGCTTTGAGCTTTAGTAAGGTTTCTTTTACAAATGAGGGTGCCCTTACATTTGGAGCGTAGATGTTTAGAATTGTGAGTTCTTCTTGGTGGATTCTTCCTTTGACTAGCAGGAAGTGACCTTCTGTGTCTCTTTTGATGACTTTGGGTTGAAAGTCAATTTTATCTGATATTAAAATGGCTACTCCAGCTTCCTTCCTGTGACCATTTGCTTGCAAAATTGTCTTCCATCCTTTTACTCTAAGGTAGTGTTTGTCTTTGACTCTGAGGTGTGTTTCCTGTAAGCAGCAAAATGTAGGGTCCTGTTTCCGTATCCAGTCTGTTAGTCTATGTCTTTTTATTGGGGAGTTGAGTCCATTGATGTTAAGAGATATTAAGGAATAGAGATTATTACTTCCTGACATTTTTGATGTTGTTTTTGTTTTTGAGTAGTTATCTTCCTTTGAGTTTGATGGAAGAAGTTTACTGTCTTGCTTTTTCTTGGGTGCCATTCCCTTCCTTGTGTTGGAGTTTTCCTCCTATTATCCTTTGTAGAGCTGGGTTAGTGGAAAGATATTGTGTAAATTTGGTCCTGTCATGGAATATTTTGATTTCTCCATCTATGTTGATTGAGAGTTTTGCTGGGTATAGTAGTCTTGGCTGACATTTATTTTCTCTTAGGGTCTGCATGAAGTCTGCCCAGGATCTTCTAGCTTTCATGGTTTCTGGAGAGAAGTCTGGTGTGATTCTGATAGGTCTTCCTTTATATGTTACTTGGCCCTTTTCTCTTACTGCCTTTAATATTCTTTCTTTGTTTAGTACATTTGGGGTTTTGATTATTATGTGACAAGAGGTGTTTCTGTTCTGGTCCAGTCTGTTTGGAGTTCTGTAGGCTTCTTGTATATTCATGGGCATCTCTCTCTTTAAGTTAGGAAAGTTTTCTTCCATAATTTTGTTAAAGATATTTGCTGGCCCTTTAAGTTGTAGATCTTCACTCTCATCTATCCCTATAATCCTTAGGTTTGGTCTTCTCATTGTGTCCTGGATTTCCTGGATGTTTTGGGTTACAATCCTTTTGGATTTTGTGTTTTCTTTGACTGTGGAGTCAATGGTTACTATGTTATCTTTAGCATCAGAGATTCTTATTTCTATCTCTTGTATTCTGTTGTTTATGTTTGCATCTATGACCCCTGATTTCTTCCCAAGGTTTTCTATCTCCAAGGTTGCCTCCTTTTGTGATTTCTTAGTTGTTTCTACCTCTGTGTTCAGATTTTGGATGGTTTTGCTCAGTTCCATCATTTGTTTGTTTGTGTTTTCATGTAATTCTTTAATATATTTTTGTGCTCCCTCTTTCATGACTTCTGCCTGTTGTTTCAAGTTCTCCTGCATTTCTTTAACTGATTTTCTCATTTCCTCTTTATTGGTTTCTGTCTGATGGCCCATATTCTCCTGGAGTTCTTTAAGTGTTTTTTTGTGTTTGGATTGTAAGAGCTTCTACCCTATTGATGTTCCCCTGCATTTCTTTAAGAGATTTGTTTATGTCTTTTTTGTGTTCCTCTAGGAGCATCATGACCTGTGCTTTTATATCTAACTCTTGTTTTTCTGGTGTGCTGGGGTATCCTGGACTTGCTGTGGTTGGCGAATTGGGTTCAGATGGTGCCATATTGCCTTGATTACCGTTAATAACGTTCCTACGTTTGCCTTTTGCCATCTCTTTATCTCTGGCGTTAGTTGGTCTTATTGTAGATGGCGCCCTGCTGAAAGCACAGCATGCCTGTCCCCAGGAGACAGATCCCTTCTGGCAGCTTGTCTGTGCTGGACTATGCTCGCTCTGAGTCCAGGCCCCTGACTCCAGGTGCTAGAGTTCCGAGCTGTGCCCCGAGGCGGCCAGGTGGCCCCTCGCTGCTAGTCCGCTCAGAGAGCTGGTCCCGGCCGGTAGTCTGCACCTGCAGCTGAGGTTTCTGTGCCCGGATCTCCTGCAGAGCTAAGCTAAGCTATATCTCTGGCCACGCACCTGATTCCAGCTGCTCACTGCGTCCAGTGTGCCTGCTGTTTGCGCGCGGGGGTCTGGGGCAAGCTTATTTTGTTTTCCATATTCCCAAATACTTGTTGAATTTTCTTAATGACCAATAAGTTACTTCTACTCAATCGTATTATTTTGATATGATTATTACATATTCTGAGGATTGCTTGAGAAAAGATCCTAGTCATTAGCTTACAGGTTCCAATCTCACATATGAAATCTTTATATGGACTCGTTACTATTTTTTTACCTGTATAATTTATTTATGTTGCTATGCCTCCTACTACCTTCACCTAGTTTATGCTCAAATCAGTAATGTTATTCATATTAAAACGTATGCTTTACAGCTCCCTGAAGGCTTCAGCCTCTGTTTATGTTGTTGATTCTATTTTATTTATATTCTTAATGAATTTGAGAACTTTATATCTCTATTGACAATGAAATCCTAACTTATAGCCCTTAACACTCCTTGGCTTTCCCTAATCACTTTTTGCTGCATTCCAGTCAAGAAACCACTTTTCTTTTCTCTTTTTTTCTATATTGTTTACATTCCAAATGATTTCTCCTTTCCCGGTTCCCCGCTCCAGATAAGTCCCATAAGCCCTCTTCCCTCCACCCATTCCCCAATAAACCCCCTATCAATTCTCTGTCCTGGTATTCCCCTACATTGCTGCATTGAGTCTTTCCAGGACCAGAGCCTTCTCCTTCCTTCTTTTTGGAAATCATTCCATGTGTATTCTTTTGTGATTGGGTTACCTCACTTAGGATGATATTTTCCAGTTCCAACCATTTGCCTAAGAATTTCGTGAATTCATTGTTTTTAATTGCTGAGTAGTAGTCCATTGTGTAGGTATACTACATTTTCTGTATCCATTCCTCCATTGAGGGACATCTGGGTTCCTTCCAGCTTCTGGCTATTATAAATAAGGCTGCTATGAACATAGTGGAGCATGCCACTATTCCTTACGTGCCAAGGAATCCTCTGGGTATATGCCCAGGAGTGGTATAGCAGGGTCCTCTGGAATTGTCATGCCCAGTTTTCTGAGGAACCACCAGACTGTTTTCCAGAGTGGTTGTACCAGCTTGCAACCCCATCAGCAGTGGTAAAGATCTTTTCCAAATTTGTTGGTTAGTGTTTTGTCCTTTTGACAGTGTCCTTTGCCTTACAGAAACGTTGTAATTTTAAGAGGTCCCATTTGTCAATTCTTGATCTTAGAGCATAAGCTATTGGTCTTCTGTTCAGGAAAATTTCCCCTCTGGCCCTGTGCTCAAGGCTCTTCCCCAGTTTCTTTTCTATTAGTTTCAGTGTGTCTGGTTTTATGTGGAGGTCCTTGATTCACTTGGACTTGAGCTTAGTACAAGGCGATAAGAATGGATCGATTTGCATTCTTCTGTATGCTGACCTCCAGTTGAACCTGCACTGTTTGTTTAAAAGGCTATCTTATTTCCACTGGATGGTTATAGCTCCTTTGTCAAAGATCAAGTGACCATAGGTGCATGATTTCTCCTTTCCTGGTTCTCCTCTCCAGATAAGTCCCATAAGCCCTTTTCCCTCCACCATGGGTTCATTTTTGGGTCTCCAATTCTATTCCATTGATCTACCTGCCTGTCACTGTACCTATACCATGCCTTTATTTAAAACACTATTGCTCTGTAGTACTGCTTGAGGTCTGGGATACTGATTCACCCAGAAGTTCTTATACTGCTGAATAGAATAGTTTTAGCTATCGTGGGTTTTTTGTTATTCCAGATGAATTTGAGAATTGCTTTTTCTAACTCTATTAAGAACTGAGTTGGGGTTTTGATGGGGATTGCATTGAATCTGTATATTTCTTTTGGCAAGATGGCCATTTTTACTATATTAATCCTGCCCATCCAAAAGCATGGAAGATTTATTTTTTATCTTCTAAGCTCTTCTTGGATTGCTTTCTTCAAAGACTCGAAGTTCCTGTCATACAGATCTTTCACTTGTTCGTTTAGAGTCACACCAAGATACTTTATATTGTTTTTGGCTATTGTGAAAGAAACCACTTTTTTTCCTTTTTCTTTTTAACTTTCATATGTGTTTATTGGATTCTATATAGTTATATATAATCACATATGTTTATGACATAAATTAAAAGTGATACTTTTTATTTTTTGTGATTATCTTATTTATTTATATCCCAAATGTTGTCTTCTGTTCCCCCTCTTAAAGTTTTTCACCTCTCCCCCCCATTCCTTGCCTCTGAGCAGGTGCCCTGTCCCCAGGCACTCTCCTTCCCTGGGGCATCAAGTCTGTACAGGATTAGGCACATCCTCTCCCTCTGAGGCCAGAAAAGGCAGTCTTCTGCAGTGGCCCCTGCACCATCCCATACATCTTCTACAGTGATGGCTTAGGTTCTGGGAGCTCCCAGAGGAATACCATTGGTTGTCCTAAGGATTTGTCATCCCCTTCAGCTCCTTTGATCCTTCTGTAACTATTTCATAGGGGTCCCCGACCTCAGTCCAATGGTTGGCTATGAATATCTGTATCTTTCTCTGCTGCTGATAGAACCTCTCAGAGGACAGTCGTTGTAGGTTCCTGTCTGCAAGCACTGTGTAGCATCAGTAATTTGGTGTTTGGTACCCACCCATGGAATGGATTCCAAGTTGGGCTGGTCAGTAGGTGGCCATTCCTTTAGGCTCTGGTCCATCTTTTCCCTTCATATCTTTCAGACAAGAGCAATTTTGAGTTAAAAGAATTATAGGTGAGCAGATGTCCCCATCCCTTCACTGGGAGTCATGACTGGTAACTGGAGGTGGTCTTTTCAGGTTGATATCTCCACAGTCTCATGCCGTGGCAATGGTCACCATCATTGAGCCCTGGGTGTATTCCCCATTTCAGGTATCTGAGATTCCCAGAGATTGCCCCTAATACCCTCCCACAGCAGCTACAGATTTCCATTCATTTGCCTGACCCTCTGAGACTCCTATTTCCCCACATCTAATCTTTATCCTATATTCTCCTCCCCTTTCTCACCCAAGTCATTATTTTATTTGCTCTTCTAAGTGAGATTTAAGCATTCTCACTTGGGCCTTCCTTTTGTTCAACTTCTTTGAATCTGTAGTATATACCCTTACTTTTTGGCTAATATCCAGTTATCAATGAGTACATGCCATAATGCATGTTCTTTTGGGTCTGGGTTACCTCATTCAGGAGGGTATTTTCTATTTCCATCCATTTGCCTGAAAAATTCATGATGTTCTTTTTTAATAGCTAAGATAGTATTATATTGTGTAAATGAACCACATTGTTACAATAATTTCTTCCCCACAATAAAGTAGTAAAATGCATAAAACCCATGTGAAGAATTCTGTTGGAATTTCAATGGAGATTGCCTTGAATATGTAGATTGCTGTCGGTAGGATGACCATTTTTTAACTATGTTAATTCTACCAATCTATGAGAATGGGAGATCTCTCCATTTTCTGAAGGTCCTCTTCAATTTCTTTTCTGTAAGACTTGAAGTTCTTTTCATACAAATCTCTCACTTATTTGCTTAGAGTTATCCGAAGATATTTTATATAATTTGTGACTATTATGAAGGGCATTGTTTCCTTATTTTCTTTTTTAGTCCGTTTATCATTTATGTAAAGAAAGACTACTGATTTATTTGAGTTAATTTTATATCCAGCCACTCTGCTGAAGTTGTTATTCTCAATTTCATATGGAAAACCAAAAATCCCAGGAAAACAAAAACAATTCTTAACAATAAAGGAACTTGAGTTTGTTTATATAGTGGATTACATTGATAGATTTTCATATACTGAACCATCCCTACATCCCTAGAATGGCCTCCATTACTGTGGTGAATGAAATTTTTGATGTGTTCTTCTATTTGGTTAGTGAGAATTTTAGTATTTTGTGTTGATTGTCATAAGCAAAATTGACCTGAAGTTCTTTCTTTGTTTGATGTTTGTGTGGTTTAGGTAATGGGGTAACTGGCTTCATAGAAGTAATTAAGTAGCATGCTTTCTGTTTCTATTTTGTGGAATTGTTTGAGAAATGTTACTATTAGCTCTTCTTTGAAGATCTGGTAGAATTGTGCACTAAAACCACATGGCCCTGGGCTTTATGAGTGAGGTTTTTAATGACTCCTTCTATTTTATCAGGCATTATAGGATTGTTTAGATAGTTTACCTGATCTAGATTTATTTAAATGTAGAATTCCTGAATCTATTTTCTTGCATTTGATGGAGACATACACTTTAAAGCTATGTCTTCTAAGAACTTCCTCTGTTCCTCTCTCTGTCTCTCTCTGTTACTATCTGTCCCCATGTGCTCTCTTTCTCCCTTTATGTTTTCATTTAGAACACTCTACTGCTCTGGCTTTATAATAGCTCAAATCACATTTTAAAAGTAGAATAATTGGATTGTTTCCATATTTTGAAAAACTCACTATGCTTGTTATATATTTTATCATATAGATTCCTATAAAGAACACAATACTATATTCAAATCATAGTCTTTTGTACTATATTCTCAGAATTACAATCTTCACAATATAAACTACAATGATTCTAACAATGATTCCTGTCTTAACTGACTTCACCACTGATTCAAAAGTCTTACCTAGAATCAAGAAAAAAAGAAGAATATTATGAGCTATTTCTAATATAAAATGTTGGTACAAGTATATCATTAATATTCTGTAAAGGTCAGAACAAGCTTGGGGATAAAGGCACCTGGTTCTATGAAAAAGCCAAAGCCAAGAAGTGAAGATATTAAGTTCTAAACTACAAGATCAGCACTTTGTGCAGACTTCGGTGAAAGCTCAGGCAGTCTTCCCTCATTGTGATGATGTGGGTCAAAAATGACATGGTGCCTCAACAAGAATAATTTTGCAAGTTATCTTTCATAGCTCCAGTGTATTTTCCCATTAATATACATCTTTATTCACTCTTCATCCCAATCACATCCCCCTTCTCTTCCTACCATTCCTTCCCTTTCCATTTTCTTCTGACGAGGGAGGCCTTTCTTAGTACCAACTCACCCTGGCAACCCAAGTCACTGCAGACTAGGTATGTCCTTTTCCATGGAGGCCTGACAAGGCAGTCCAGTTAGGGGAATAGCACCCACAGGCAGATAACTGTGTCAGAGTAAACCCTGACATCGGTTGTTGAGAGATTGACATGAAGACGAAAATGCACATCTGCTATATATGCGTGGTGAGCCTAGATCCAGCTCATATATGTTTTTTGGTTCAAAGTTCAATCTTTGGAAGCCCCTAATGGTCAACGTTAGTTAATCTGCTGGTCTTCCTGTAGAGTACTTATCCCCTCTGGGTTCCTCAATTTTCCTGTGTCTTTTGAATGCTGTTGATAGGTATACATTTTTTTTTAGTGTGTCTACTCTAGGTATATCCAAAGGGCCTTTTTAACCATTGCACTCTATATTGGTTCCTTAGGATAGTCAACTGGTTGTAAACTTCTGCTTGGTTTATAGGATTCCTCTAGAGCTGTGCTGGAAGGTGCCATTATCTTAGAATGTGGTTTGGGAATAGTGGACATCATGAATGCCAAGATTCCACATAGACATTAATTACAACCACATCTTCTGGGATGATGTTTGTGGCCTGAAATATTCTAGAGTCTATTATATTTGTTTAGATACCGTGTCCTTGAGAGTTCATTTATTACATCTTTGGGGATGCTTGGTATACAGCTTTGTGGCATTTTATAGGAGGCAGATGAATAAAGGAAGCATGAACCTCAACAATTTATTATTACATTGTTGAGCTCATGATTTAATTAGTGAATTTTAAGACAGTGAAGAGTCTAATATGCATTGTCTAATTTTAGCAGACAAGTCACTAGAGGTATGTCTTGAACCAAAATATTTTTCTTATTCCAGGTTCCTTTCTCTTCTACACTCTCTGCATTCTACACAGCAAAACTTCTGTGATTTTTCTCCATCATGTGTCATGTTAAGGTGCTCTGCCTTACTGTTTCCCTAGAAACAAAGAAGTCAAGTTGTCATGGATGGAAACCTCTAAAATGTGGCTAATAGAAAGCTGTCTTCCTTCTAGTTGATTTCTCTGAAGTATTTTTTTTTTATCACAGTGCTACAAATCTGGCTTCTTTTTTAAAAAATTTTATTTATTCTATATTTTTGTTTACATTCCAAAGGCTTTCCCCTTTCCCAATTCCCTCCCCCACCCCCCTGCACCATATGTCCCATAAGTCCTCTCCCCCCCCTGCAACTATTCCCCAATCTCCCCTCCCCACGATTTTTCTGTTCTGGTACTCTCCTACAAAACTGGATCCAATCTTTTCAGGCCCAGGGTCCTCTCCTTTCTTCTTCCTAGGAATCATTTGACTTGCTAATTGTGCCTTGAGTATTTAGGGCTTCTGGGCTCATTAATATCCACTTATCAGTGATTGCACTTCATGTGTATTCTTTTGTGATTGGGTTAACTCACTTAGGATTATATTTTCCAGATCTAACCATTTGCCTACAAATTGCATGAATTCATTATTTTTAATTGCTGAGTAGTATTCCATTGTATATATATATACCACATTTTCTGTATCCATTCCTCCTTTGAGGGATATCTGGGCTCCTTCCAACTTCTGGCTATTATAAACAAGGCTGCCATAAACATAGTGGAGCATGTTTCTTTATTGTATGCAGGGGAATCCTCTGGGTATATGCCAGGGTCCTCTGGAAGTGAAATGCCCAATTTTATGAGGAACCGCCAGACTGATTTCCAGAGCAGTTGTACCATCTTACAATCCCACTAACAGTGGAGGAGTGTTCCTCTTTCTCCACATCCTTGCCAGCACTTGTTGTCTCTTGAGTTTTTAATCTTAGCCATTCTGACTGGTGTGAGGTGTAATCTCAGGATTGTTTTGATTTGCATCTCCCTGATGACTAATGATGTTGAACATCTCTTAAGGTGTTTCTAGACCATCTGAATTTCTTCTGGTGAAAATTCCTTGTTTCGCTCTGTACCCCATTTTTTGATAGGGTTATTTGGTTCTTTAGGGTCTAACTTCTTGTGTTCTTTGTATATATTGGATATCAGCCCTCTGTCGGATGTGGGGTTGGTGAAGATCATTTCCCACTTTGTTGGTTGCCGTTTTGTCCTTCTGGCAGTGTCCTTTGCCTTACAGAATCTTTGTAATTTTATGAGGTCCCATTTGTCAATTCTTGATCTTAGAGCATAAGCTATTGTTGTTCTGTTCAGGAACTTACCCCCTGTGCCCATGTCCTCCAGGGTCTTCCCAAGTTTCTTTTCTAATAGTTTCAGTGTGTCTGGTTTTATGTGGAGGTCCTTGATCCACTTGGAGTTGATCTTAGTACAAGGAGATAAGAGTGGGTTGATTCTCATTCTTCTGCATGTTGACCTCCAGTTGAACCAGCACCATTTGTTGAAAAGGCTCTTTTTTTCCACTGGATGGTTGTAGCTCCTTTATCAAAGATCAAGTGACCGTAAGTCTGTGGGTTCATTTCTGGGTCTTCAATCCTATTCCATTGATCTACTTGTCAAATCTGGCTTCTATACTGTGAAACAGGAAAAATGATCATAAGAAAGCATTAGGTTAGATCTGGAAAATATCATCCTGAGTGAGCTAACCCAATTACAAAAGAATGCACATGAAATGCAATCACTGATAAGTGGATATTAATGAACCCAGAAGCCCTAAATACTCAAGGCACAATTAGCAAGTCAAATGATTCCCAAGAACAAGAAAGGAGAGGACCCTGGGCCTGTAAAGATTGGATCCAGTTTTGTAGAGAAACCATGGGGGGAAGGGGAATGATTGGGGAATAGTTGGGGGGGAGAGGAATTATGGGACGTAGGGAGGGGGAACTGGGAAAGGGGAAAGCCTTTGAAATGTAAACATAGAATATAGAAAATAAAAATTAAAAAATAAATAAATAAATAAAGAAAGAAAGAATTAGAAAACAAGAATCTGGGAATATTAATTTTGTTTCCTTTTTTGAAACAATTTTTGACTTCAAAGTCCTTAGGCTGTGATAGAATATAGAACGTCGAAGAATTAAGAGATTGCATTGCAGCCTTGTTCAATTATCTCTCAACAATGAAACTTGTTCTTATAAACTGCATTGGTCTTTTTAACAGCATGCCACCTAGCCATCCTTTCCACACACATTCATTATTATTATCTTGGTCACATTGACACTATCGAAATTTGGGTATTTTTTCTCCCATGACATTCTGTTAATATGATAAAATTCATGCTGTACTCTGAGTCACTTAGGAACCTCTCTCTCACAATAAATTTTCACTTCTTTTTTTTAAATTTTATTTTCTATATTCTTTGTTTACATTCCAAAGAAATTTTCACTTCTTAAAACTTTCCATGAGTTTTATACAATGGAAAGAAGGTGAGCTATTTTGTTGCTCTATCGATGAATCAGAATTCTGGTAATTTGAAATTATATGTGAAATAGTCTAATTCTCAAGATAACAAATATGGACAAATTATGATAACCTGAGGTAAGATAGATGAATATATAAATAAAAGTTACTTACAAATGAAAAGCCTACACTATTGTAAGATGGAAAGTTATTAAAAGCATTAGTGATCAAACTGCAAAAATGAAAAACTTAGTTGCTGAGGGCCAATTCGAATAGTGGGAACAGGAACATAAAAGCTCAGAGACTTCAATATCTTCCCAATCTACAAAGTCAGAATCGAGGGATTAATTTCTGTGAAGTTGATACACTTTACAGAGGATGTCAGGAACCCTGATGACAAGCAGAAAGTTTGGGCTTTAGGTAGTTAAGCCTTTCTTAAGATACATGCTAGTCATGCAGGATTAATAGAGGCAGAGGGGATTTCACTTAACAGAGCCCAAACAAAAGTCTTGACAAAATACAAAAATGATGTACTACTCATGTGATTTCTGTGTAGAAACATACTTCAGGTGAAAATGAAACAAGGCATCATATATATTTTAAATATATAATTTAAATATGCTAGTAATTTGAAGAGAAAAGAAAATGAAATCTACTCAAAGGAGAATACAAGGAAATAGAAAAACTATAATCATGTGAAAATTACCAGAAAAATTAATAGACTGAAACACAATGTCAGGTTTCTAAAGTTAGGAAATCATTTCAAAAACTCAAAATTTAAAACAATATGTATGAATAGATACAATATCTGAAATGAAATGTATTTGAGAGTGCTGAACAAAGAGGGGATTGATAAAGTTCTCCTTCAACCCAAGCAAGAGCCGTTCAATTGTTTGAGGACTCCAAAGCCGGGGATGTGACAGTCAACTTGATTGGACAGAGATTCTGATGTGGTTTCAGTATAAAGTATTACATAGGAGCTTTTGTTTGAACACTTGGTTATTCAGCTGGAGGTTATTACTATGAAGGCTAGAGAAGCTTTTAGTAGATGGTGTCTGGCAGGATGGAATAAGCAACTGGATACAGAATTTAAACTTCATAGCCTCCCCTTACTTCCTGTTCTCACTCTCTGCTTCCTATGTTCAAATAAAATTTGATGAGTCTGCCCTACTAAAAAGAAGGTACACACATATACACATTAAGAAAATAGAGACATGCCTCATGACATCTCAGGAAAACTACAAGTTCTACCCACCTAAGTTCAATACAAGAAGGGAGTTAACTGATTCAGAACCTGAATACTGTCTAAGAACGTGAAAGACTTCGACATCGCCCAAGTGCCTTGTGTTGTGATTCCAGAGTCTTTGATGAGAATATACAACCTAGGAGGGCAATACATAAAGTTTGACAGGTGAAACTGTAGATGCAATGGAAATTCCAGAAAATTGAAGCAGGCAGGAACAGAGAATGTCCGCTAAAGAATGCTATGGATAGTAAGTATGGCCAGCCAAAAAATAAAGTCATATAGAATATATGATATAGAGGAGGTGACTCTATAGGCCCTTGCAAGCCATGTCATATTCTACATGCTTTGGATGTGAGGTTTTGCCCTGTTGAGTTTTTGGTTTGTTTGCTTTGACCATTCCTGGCTATGCTTCAATTGTCTTTGGAAATAAGGTGCTTATTACATGCTGTTATTATGTAACTTTTTAAAAATTATATTACTGCTCACAGATAAGTATTGGACATGATTATTTAGGAAGATTTTCAGCTTGGACTTTATAATATATAAGCATATAATTTAAATATTCTTGTTATTTGAGTAAGCAAGAAAATGAATTCAACTCGAAGACGAAAACAAGTAAATATAAAATAAAATCATGTTACACACATTTTGAAATTAGCAGAAAAAGACTGAAAAAACACATTAGGATATACTAAATTAGTTACCAGAAAAATGAATAGACTGAAAGACAAAATGTCAGAAGAATTGGGAGATCCTTTCAAGAAAGTAACCACTTTTTTGAGAAATAGAAAAACTTTGAAGAAGATATGAAAATGTTTTCAACTGGATCACTGTTAAATCTAATCAGGCAGAATTATGACTTTGTTATTATTATTTGGATCTTATGAATGGCAGTTATGTTTGTATGTAACAATGAAAAACAATAGACTTGTGATGGTTAACCTTAGTTGTAAAATTAGAAGTTTAGTAAAACACTCCTTTGGTGAGGTTTTGAGGCAGCTCTTGTTCTTCCATACAGGCCTCCAATATCTGTCCATGTTTGGCTGTGGGTGTCTGCATCTGTCTGAGACAGCCACTGGGTGGAGACTCTCTAAGGCTAGATACCTGTCTGTATGGTTTAAGATCCCAAGGTTTAAGTTTTAAAAAAGAAAAGAGAATATATGGTATTTCAAAATAGAAGAGAATTAACAAAAAGATGTAATTAAATTCCAACACATCAATAATCATAGAATATACCAAAAATAATAGAATATTTACAGATAAAGCAGTGCCTAACAGAAAAAAGGAGGAAAGAGGGGTACAACAGATGTAGTGTAGACGGGAGAGAGGGAATTCACAAATACTAGTGTTAAGAGGCTATACGTAATTTTATTTCAATGCATTTAGAGCATTGAATTCTATTGTAATCTTTTTAAATTTATTGTAATATTTTATAAAACAAATTTACATATATTTGTGAAGCTGTGTGTGATTTTTTTGTTGTATATGTGCAGGGTTAGAACGAATCTTTATAGACACTATGTCTATTCTAATATATTTCTTCCAAGTTGAATAACCAGTGTCTTAGCATTGCCAACTGTGACCACATTGTACAATGATGCACATCAGAACTTCACTTTGCTGTTGTTGTTTTGTTTAACAGCTGTTTTGCTATATCTTCTTTGAGGTAAGTTTTCATGTAGCCCAGGATGGTCTGGATATTATTACTTATTTAAGGATTACCTTGACCTTAAGATCTGCTTGTTTTCACATCCCTATTTCTAGGAACATAGGATGATGTCACATCACCTGGTTCATGCAGTGCTTCGGACTAAGCACAAAGATTCCTACATGTAAGACATGTAGTCAACCACCAGAGCTATATTCCCAGCTCAACATCTTACATGTCTCCAACAATAAATTAAAGCCCAATGACCAATGATTTTGATGATTGAGATGGTGATTTGAAGATATATCCATATGAGAATCTTTCAGCTATATATGTCAAGCTGCATGTTATTATATATAAATTCTGTACCTCTTATTAGTCTATGTACCACTTTGGTATCACTAAAGTTTAATATTAGATTTTAAATATGTATAATATAGTGTTTCCCCCAAGTTTCCCACCTTTGCAAAATGAATTTTCTTTTTCAGTTTAGTAAAAGAATACCAACTGATCAGATGAGATAAACTATAAAGATTAAATTCACATGTAAAGGATCAAGTTTATTTTGTGCTGTCCAGTGTCAAACTATGGTAAAGTCATTAATCCTGGCTTGCTGATTGTATTTACCAGCTCCGTAAGCTATTTTATTAGGTACTCTTTTATTGCTGTGATGAGATACCATTCCCAAGGTACCTTATAAAGGTAGCATTAATTTGGAGGTTACAATTTCAGGGCCAGAGTCTATGAAAAGCTATTGTGAGCAGGCATGGTGGTGGAGCTCACATATCTTTTATCAATTCACATTTTATCTAGATCACAGTCCCCCACTTCCATCTGCCATTCCTTTCTCCTCTGAGAGAGTAGGCCCTCCTAGATATAACCCCTCTCCCCAGCCAATCAAGTCTCTACAGGGCTAGGTGCTTCTTCTCCCACTGTGACCAAATAAGACAGCTGAGTTAGAGGAACAGATGACACAGATGGGCAATAGTTTCAGAGATAGTTCCTGCTCTTGTAGTTTGGGACCCACCTGAAGACTGCTATGCACATCTTCGACATATGTACTGAAGGGAGTGGTGGTTAGGTCCAGTTGGTAGATGAGAGCTCACATCTTAATCCACAACCATGAGAAAGAAAGACCTAATTTTGGCTTTTGAAATATCAAAGCTATAGTGACTATAGTGACATACCACTGTTAACAAAGTCACACATTCTCTAATAAGACACATAAGGGGATTAGCCAGGCTAGTGGTGTGGGTATAATTTAGGAGGCTGTGAGATAAAGAGATAAGTGCTTCCTACCTACACAGTTTTATCCGCTTTACATAGATGAGACTTAAAAGTACTTTATAAATTAAAGAAATTAACTAGAGCACCACTAAACTCAAAGTACCACCTACACGACTTGCACAGTTTTCTATTAATAGTGCTTGAAGCATGAGCTGCCAAGGCCCTGGAATAAATTATTATAGAATTAGAGTTTGCAGAGATGAGTTATTGCCTCTCACTTGCACATTTCTCTTAGCAAGAAAATGCCATATTTGGAGTCAATCTCCTGTAAGGTCCAAAAGCTATGAACAGTTACAATGACATAAGAGCTTAGCCTTACAGGCTTATTAATGTTTTATAGAAACAAAGTGAAGGAGATAAAATGGATAATAGTTTAAATGAGGGTGAGATAGTTCTTCAATGCCTCTTGATCCCATCTTGGTCTCTTATCTACTTTTAAGAGTGCAAACAGACATTCCTAGCTATAAGTGAAATTCATTATTCTATTGCATTACTTATTAAGGAGGGTGATTATAGCCAGAAAATGTTTCAGGCAGACTTTCTAAATTGCAATATAGGGTGAAAACAGGTTTAAAGTCAAGGCACAATTTTTATAAAAAATTTAATACTTACAAATATCAAACCCATAAGGATATATTTAATCTGAACAGAAAGTTCATTCTCAGGCTTCAGGAAAAAAAATCAAAGTTTCCAAGGCCTTGTGAACAATCTAGGAAAATTAAATGACACTAGCCATGGAACAATAATGATCTCTTACTGCTTTGGTCAGCTTCTTTGTTCAGACATGCAGCTGAAAATACTCCTTCCAGAGCCAAGGAAGACTGTCTTTAGATTTCACGTTTAGACTCTTCTCTATTGGAATAGAAATGAAAGCTTAGAATCTGTTTAAAGGAACTGTGTGGCATTATAGTTTATGTCAGCTGGCCATTATTGTTGTCTAACCAAATCAGGTATTTTTCTTCTGTTCAGGGCAAGTTCAGTCTCAATATCTTCTGTCTATTCAACTGTTACCTGTCAAACCAGAACATGTGCTTAAAACAATCTCACAGACTATCAGAATTCTAAAAAAATGTCATCTAGAAAAACAATTTTTATTTTTCTATGTAAAGTAATAAATATATACTGTCTGTTTTTGTTGATTCTATAAGAAACCTACACAATATAATAGAGAAGTTTTCTTGCCTTTCATTGTGTGTGTGCATATGTGTGTATAATATTTTTTTTTCTTTTTTTAATTTTATTTTATTTTCTATATTCTATGTTTACATTCCAAAGGCTTTCCCCTTTCCCAGTTCCCACCCACCATAGTTCCCATAGTTCCTCTCCCCCCCCATCTGTTCCCCAATAATTCCCCCTCCCCCCTCGGGTTTCTTTACTAAACTGGATGCAATCTTTACAGGCCCAGGGTCCTCTCCTTTCTTCTTCTTGGGAATCATTTGACTTGCTATTTGTGTCTTGAGTATTTAGGGCTTCTGGGCTCATTAATATCCACTTATCAGTGATTGCATTTCATGTGCATTCTTTTGTGATTGGGTTAATTCACTCAGGATGATATTTTCCAGGTCTAACCATTTACCTACAAATTGCATGAATTCATTATTTTTAATTGCTAAGTAGTATTCCATTGTATAAATATACCACATTTTCTGTATCCATTCCTCCTTTGAGGGATATTTGGGCTCCTTCCAATTTCTGGCGATTATAAACAAGGCTGCTATAAACATAGTGGAGCATGTGTCCTTATTGCATGCAGGGGAATCCTCTGGGTATATGCCCAGGAGTGGTATGCCAGGGTCCTCTGGAAGTGACATGCCCAATTTTCTGAGGAACCGCCAAACTGATTTCCAGAGCGGTTTTACCATTTTGCAATCACACCAACAGTGGAGGAGTGTTCCTCTTTCTCCACATCCTCGCCAGCACTTGTTGTCTCTTGAGTTTTTAATCTTAGCCATTCTGACTGGTGTGAGGTGGAATCTCAGGGTTGTTTTGATTTGCATTTCCCTGATGACTAATGATGTTGAACATTTTTTAAGGTGTTTCTCGGCCATCCGAATTTCTTCTGGTGAAAATTCTTTGTTTAGCTCTGTGCCCCATTTTTTGATAGGGTTATTTGTTTCTTTGCGGTCTAACTTCTTGAGTTCTTTGTATATATTGGATATTAGCCCTCTGTCGGATGTGGAGTTGGTGAAGATCTTTTCCCACTTTGTTGGTTGCCGTTTTGTCCTTCTGACAGTGTCCTTTGCTTTGCAGAAACTTTGTAATTTTATGAGGTCCCATTTGTCGATTCTTGATCTTAGAGCATAAGCTATTGGTGTTCTGTTCAGGAACTTTTCCCCTGTGCCCAAGTCCTCCAGGGTCTTCCCAAGTTTCTTTTCTAATAGTTTCAGTGTGTCTGGTTTTATGTGGAGGTCCTTGATCCACTTGGAGTTGATCTTAGTGCAAAGAGATATGATTGGATCAATTCGCATTCTTCTGCATGTTGACTTCCAGTTGAACCAGCACCATTTGTTAAAAAGGCTATCTTTATTCCACCGGATGGTTGTGGCTCCTTTATCAAAGATCAAGTGACCATAAGTCTGTGGGTTAACCTCTGGGTCTTCAATCCTGTTCCATTGATCTGCTTGCCTGTTGCTATACCAATACCATGCAGTTTTTAACACAATTGCTCTGTAGTACTGCTTGAGGTCAGGGATATTGATTCCCCCAGAAGTCCTTTTATTGTTGAGAATAGTTTTAGCTATCCTGGGTTTTTTGTTGCTCCAGATGAATTTGAGAATTGCTCTTTCTAGATCTATGAAGAATTGAGTTGGGATTTTGATGGGGATCGCATTGAATCTGTATATTGCTTTTGGCAAGATGGCCATTTTTACTATATTGATCTGCCAATCCAGGAGCAAGAAATATTTTTCCATCTTCTGAGGTCTTCTTCGATTTCTTTCTTCAAGGACTTGAAGTTCCTGTTGTACAGATCTTTCGCTTGTTTGGTTAGAGTTACGCCAAGATATTTTATGTTGTTTGTGGCTATTGTGAAGGGTGTTATTTCCCTAATTTCTTTCTCTGCCTGCTTGTCCTTTGAGTACAAGAAGGCCACTGACTTGCTTGAGTTAATTTTATAACCTGCCACTTTGCTGAAGTTGTTTATCAGCTGTAGAAGTTCTCTGGTGGAGTTTTTTGGGTCGCTTAGGTAAACTATCATATCGTCTGCAAATAATGATAGTTTCACTTCTTCCTTTCCAATTTGTATCCCTTTGACTTCCTTATGTTGTCTAATTGCTCTTGCTAGAACTTCAAGTACTATATTGAAAAGATATGGAGAGAGAGGGCAGCCTTGTCTAGTCCCTGATTTTAGTGGGAATGCTTCAAGTTTCTCTCCATTTATTTCTTAACTGTACATAATAGTGGTGTGTTATATAGAATGGCTTGACAAGTTCATGCATTATTAAACAGTTGAGTCAATCAAATTAAATTTACTTTTATTTTATGGGTATTACTGGGTTTCTGCATGTTTGAATCTTATCCATGTTTGTGCAGTGCTGGGGGAATCCAGAATAATGAGCTGAACTCCCTGGAACTGATATTACAGAGCATATTGTGCTGATATGTCGGAGCTTGGGTAGTTTTGCAAGAACATCAAGGGTCCTTAGTTCCTGAGTCATCTTTCAAGATCAAGTTAACCTGCTTTTCCTCCTTCACATGTCAACCATTTCTTCATATTGAGATGTGTCAAAATACTTCCTAAGATTATGAAATGCATATTATTGTTTATGTAACCACAATTGTCTTCCATTTTATAGCCCCACTTTCAGTCTTTCCTTTCTACTTGTTTCTCTTCAGTCTTTCCTTTCCTATGGTATCCTATTCCTAACTCTGAGTAATAAACACTCTCCAACAATCATATCTTTTTAAAGTTCGCACCACACCCATAAAAACAATAATGTTGAGAACTAAGATTCAGCATGAATTTTGGTGGGGACAAACAAATCTGTTATAAATGCACTGAACTCTATTTCTGGTGCTTGGTTTGAAGGCACCAAAAACTATCAGAAGAAACAAAAACTAAAATGGAACAAAATGGTTTTCTTTTGTGATGATTAGTATACTCTAATGCTCCTGAGGTAAATTTTCTAATAGTGGAGCCAAAGCCACTATTTTTGTTGTTCTAATTTTTGTTATAGAACCCCACTTAAGACACAGATATACTAAATACACAGAATTAAACTGGATAATAAAAGCATATTTTTACTGGGTCCTTAGACTCTCATCAAAAGCCATGACTGTATATTTGGGGACTCCTTGTCCCCCAAATTATCAACAAAGGGGAGGGATCAGAAATGCAGTTATCAAGCAATGGAAGTTGCAAGATGAGGACTTAGCAAAACTTGCAAAGTATGATTGTTAAGAAGCTGCATAGCACAAATCTTGTGCATTTTCTGATAGGTTGTTGCAAATTCATTCTGTAGGACAGAACCGCTGTCTCCTTTCAAGACCTTGTCTTAGGAATCACATTATCATATGTTTGCTCATTGGAATATTTTATTAATAAGTCAATAAATGTACTTAATGATTTCCATAAGCCATCTCAAGTCATTAATATAGCAAAATATAATGCTCTCATTGCCTTGACAATAGTACTTCATACCTACTTTACAGTCATGACTTTCAGAGTGCCCAGCTGAAGAGATTTGCTCACTCAGTACACTCTGTGATTTGAGATGATTCAGTGTTTTAAGTCCACAGTGAATACTGAATGACCATGCCTTTTAGATATATTATAAGAAGATTTGGAAAAACAAACAGCTTGTATACTCATTACAGGAAAATGTCAACTGTACATTCTTCTGTGATTGGTTTCAGTAATTGTTCTTTTCAAACTTTACATAAGCAGAAGTGTGTTATCTTTGTCAGTTAATTGATCTAGCCAGAGAATCTGCTTCTTCAAATCCAAATTTATCATTTCCCACCAGAACTTTATCATGACAAATATTTGTTTTTCTACTTTAGACTTCTCATTGACCTATTCCATGGGTATTTTATGTTCTATTGATTGTCTCTGCAAGTGCAGCATTGTACACATAGTTCATAATACAATATTATTGGATTGTACTGTCTTCTCAGCTTCGGGAATGAGATGTTCATCGAGTACTGCTTAATGGGCTCCACTATGAATACTGCCACAAAAATGATGAAAAGGAAACTAAACTTCTTTTAAGAACATTTATGTAAGTTTTCTTTTAGAAGTGATACAACGGATAACTTCTCTGAGCTCAGGTCTTACAACTGTAGAAGCCAGGAAATTGTTAAAATAAAACATATGTGGCATCTTATAAAGTCTCAGAAAGTGACACAGAAGCTGTGTGACAACTTTCACTTTTATGATACCTTTATTTGTGTGTTATTTGAACAATGTCAAATGTAATGTTCAACCATTTCTCTTTTCCCCCAAAGAACTTTCAACTTCTTCCTCTAATAATTTTAAGAGTTAGTATAATTAAAATTATGTTTAATCACATCTTGTTTTATGGTGGACATGGATATAATTTCACTATATGTATGTCTGGTGCTGGCAGGAGATAGAATACCGTTAGATCCCTTGGAACCAGAATTACCTGAAGCTGTGAGCCATCATGTGGGTGGTGAGAATTGAACCCGCATTGCCTTCTAGACCAACACATGCTCTTAAACACTGATTCATTCTTCCAGTATTTTATTGTGAACACTTTTTGTAAGTATTTTTCATTGATTTAGCTTTCACCTTACTTCTGATAATAAACATCTTTCTTTGGTCTGGGTTCATGTTACAGAAATTCCTATTACTTTTTCTTTAGTTTCTTTAGTAAGGCAAACCTTCTTTCATATTTTTATTAGATTTTGTTAGATTTTGGAAATCTAGTTCTGCATTATGGGATGTTAAAATTATTTAATATTAATTTAATTCGAAAACATTTGATATTTCTGATATTCACCATGCAATAGTTATTATCAGTCTTTATTCATTTGTATAATTATTGTTTTCTAAAATGTTTGATATAAATTTTTAGTTCACAAAAATCAAATGGTGCATTAACTTTGCTCCTTCCTTCTCTAGGGCAAATTCCTTTCCAATCCACATTAAGTGAGTCAGCTCACATGTGGTGAGTACCAGTCTCACAGATGGATTACTGATTGCAATCACAATTGCTGGGTTTTACAACACAGGTACTTAGATGGGCTTTCCTTGCCTGCCAGCTTTATACATTTTTTTTTTTGGCAGACACTCTATTTGTAAAAGAAACAGAGAAAAAGAACACATCTTCATTCAACTGGCACTAACTCTCTCTACACTGATTCTATAGCTCAGCCAGAAATACTGTTTTCAGTGCCTCTTAGTTCCTGAATCCCAGTTAGGTTTTTAACTCATGTCTACAAGATGTGAGTAAGACATTATGATTGAGTCATTGATTAGTAATTTAAACAGGCAACTCTTGAACTCCTTCAGTGGAAAGTGAAAACTTGGACAGTACTACCTTTCAAATAAAAAAGTAAAATGAAAAAACTTTAACAATAAAATTAGAAACATTTAATATTTATTTGATGAAACACTGTGTCTTCTTATTAGCTTTTCAACCATACCTTTGGTTTCCATTAAAAAAATTGTGTTTCCTATATGAAAATGATTTAAAGGAGTGATTTATTGGGCTAAAGGGATGGCTCAGTGATTAAAATACTTCCTTCCCTTACAGACCTAAGATTGGTTCCCAGTACCTACATCAGTCTCCACCCAACTATTTATATTGTCCAGCTTTGGGGAATATATGTCTTTATTTCTTATTCATATTCCTTATATAGTCACAGACATGCACACATGGACATAAGTAAAATAAAATAAAAACAATTCTTAAAAAAAAAGAGTAATCACAATTTCTCTGTGTCTACAGATCTGAATATAATACTGTGAAATAAAATTTATTCATTTTGTGAATCTATAGACACTGAACCAGTTCCCAGAAATCCAAATATAGGTTTCTAGTGGCTAAACTTCAATGAGAACTAATGCAAATGAGAACCTCAGAGTAATAATATCCTATTTTAATAGTGTGAAAGACTGCAACTAGAAATGAGTAATTTTACTCTGTGTCAGAAAATCTAGAAAGAGAAACAGAGATGTTTTACAAATTGATAAAATGTGCAGTACTTCACTTAAAAAGTACACAAAGGTGAGCAAAGTGGCTTATACCTGTAACTCTAGCATTTCTCAGGCTGAGACCAGAAGATAAATATGAGTTTGAGGACAGCTTGGGGAACAGAGTGATGCCTTGTCTCAAATAAATAAGTGTGAAAGGGAAGGAGAAGAAAAGAAGTAATAAAAAAGAAAGTAAGAAAATGGAAAAGAAGTTTAAAATAAAGAGTAAAGGAACTATGAGGCCAGTAGAAAGTGGAAAGAGTTAAGAAATTGAGAATATAAAATGACTGTGACATTTATGAGTTAGAGTTACAACTTAATGATAGAGCACTTTTGTATTTATGCACAAAGCTCTGAGTTCAACCCCTAATCTCAAACTCACACATACCCACACACAAGTGCTTCAGTGTTGGTTTCTGCTCTTTAACACTGCTTTGTTTTTTGGAAAAAAATCATGTCTACTTTGGAGTTGACTAGTGATGTGCAGGAAGAATCTATGATCAGAACAGATTTGATAATTTGTCATAAGAAATATAGACTTTATTAAAGTAATTTACATTATAATCATGCACAGAACACAGAACAGTACAAGTTTTATTCTACTGACTAAGCTTCTCTGTCTCCATTTCCCTGTCTCATTCCAGGGTCCTACAATGTGCTGAATTAATTAAAGTAAAATCCTAGTTATTTTCAAAATGATCACTGTCTTCATAACAGATATAAGAATACATGTAAAGGCTTTGATGGTTTCACTTCTAGAGTGTATTACATTTTCTTATCTTACATTCAATACTATTGTCATTCAAAGTAAAATCATTGGGAAAGTTAAATAGCTCTGTTATTAGCTTTCTTGCTTCTTCTAGGACTGCCTTTTCCATTATTCTGTATGCCACTTGGCAGCAACAATAAGGATATACTTCTAAATCTAATTGATTCCTTGTTTCTATTATCCTAACTGTTCTCCATTGAAATTATGATAAAACATAAAGGCCCTCTGAAATCCAACTATCTGGATTCTTGGATTTAAAATTTAAATCCTATCCTATTCTATAAACATATAATACATTTTTTCTTATAATTTGAAATTATATCATTGCCTAACACACTTATTATTTCCTTCGTGACTGGAGATATTAGGCAAAAGTCTTGCATTCAGCAGGTCCTACAAGCTAGCCATGCTCCACTACACCAAATAAAGACAGGAATGATGGTAAAAAAGTACACATAAATATTTACCTGATGTGGTCAGGTAATGTCTAGTCACATTTAAACCTGTCTATAGGGACCTGAAATGATGTTGTTTTCTTTGGTTTTTTTTTTTTTGTTTGTTTGTTTTTTCTTTTAGATTCAGGTCAACTGGTAAGTATAATCAAGCAGAGTTGTTCAAAGTGATGTCCAACTCATCATTGACCACTAATTATCTCACTATAAGTTCTCAAAGTCTGGTTTGGCCCTGCAAAATAGTCAGATAAAGTCATCAGTTACTCCTCTCTTCGTAACCAAGTGATCTTACTTTCACATTCTCTTCTCAGAAAAAGGCTCTTTCTTGTGTGGCTTTTCTATGCTCAGATTTCAAGTTTAGTGCAGAAGAAAAATGAAGGACAATTTGTTTTCTTCCCAATTTTTTCAGAAGTAAGGGAGATAGAGCTGAGTGATGGTTCAGAAATTAATAACACTTGCTGGTCTTGGAGATGACCTGAGTTTCATTTCCATCACTAGACCTTGGTATAACCTCCTATGTCCAGAGATCCAGGGACTCTATGTCTTCTTCTCAACTCTGTGGCACCTTCAGTCACATGTATGTATACTGCTCACCATAAAAATACAACAAATATGTAGAAAGAAAAGTTAGAGACATCCAGCAAGACAAACACAGAGTTAGAGATGTCGAATTTCCTGTTGAAAATTGTTTCTTGTGGACTTAAGTGATGAGTCAGCACCTTAAAAAAAAACTTTCTAAGTACTCATTTCAACCTCAAGTTTTAAATCTCTGGGGACACTTCATGACCACCAACTTCTAAAGCAAACTTCTAATGATCACACTGTTCTCTCCTGGTCAGTATAAAATGGGTAACCTGAGGAAGAATTTGCTTAGAAAAGAAAGTCTCAAGTTTTGCTCATATTTACCATTCCTCCTCTCTAAGTAAAAGATATGCTACTCAAGTACATGTAGAATGAAGTTTAATGGTATTGTGTCATGGTTGATGATAATATCCAGTGCTTCTTTATTCAATGAAAGAGAGCAAGGTCATGAATATTATTTGGATTCTAACAGCAATTTGAATAAATATTCCGTTATTAATTGAAGTAAACTGTAAAAGATCTTTTACGTTTTTTGGAAATGAGTGAATATAAGTTGTGTTGTTATCCCAGGAGTCCTATTGTTTGTTTAATTTCCTGTAAAAATCCCATGGTATGTACTCACTGATAAGTGGATATTAGCCCAAAAGCTCAGAATACCCAAGATACAATTAACAGACCAAATGAAGCTCAAGAAGAAGGAAGAAAAAATGCTCAGATGTTTATTTCTCCTTCTTAGAAGGGGGAAAATAATCAGGGAGGAAATTCAGAGACAAAATGTGGAGCAGAGACTGAAGGAAAGGCCATCCAGAGACTTCCCTACCTGGGGATCCTTCCCATATACAGGCACCAAACCCAGACACTATCTTGGATGCCAAAAAGGGCTTGCTGATAGGAACCTGATATAGCTGTCTCCTGAGAGGCTCTGTCAGAGTCTGACAAATACAGAGGTAGATCCATAGCCAACCATTGGATTGAGAATGGGGTCCCCAATGAAGGAGTTAAAGGACTGAAGGAATTGAAGGGGATTGCAAGCCCATTGGAAAAACAACAATATCAACCAACCAGACTCCCCCAGATGTCCAAAGGACTAAACCCCAACCAAAGAGTTCACATGGAGGGACCCATGGCTCCATTGAGCAAGGGTCTCTCACCCCATTGGTGCCCAATAAGGCCATCCTCAGCTATATATGAAGGCCAGGGCAGAGGTGGGAGTGGCTGGGTAGGTGGGTGGGGAAGCACCCTCATAAAAGCAGTGGAAGAGGGATGTGATAATGGGTTTCCAGAGAAGAAACCAAGAAAGGGATAACATTTGAAATGTAAATAAATAAAATTTCCAATAAAAACATAAAATAAAAAATTCACTAGGTTTTGATCCTAGAGGTATATACTACAAAGGAGGCAAAAGCCTTTTGAGGATGGAATCATTAGAGGCAGGTGCTGCCAGCTACTGAAGAACTTTATGAGAACTCTTGCCAAATGTACAATTTTTAATAGTACTACCTTCATATGTCCTTCAGGATCAGTTTGTCCCCTATTGTTTAGTGTTGGTGTGAATAGTTCGCGATAGGAAAATCCTGGATGGAGCTCTTTAGCCTTGACTATTTCATCCATCTTGATGCTAAGCATTACTTGCAAAGCCATTAACACTCTCAGTTACTGTACATTTTTCCATGAGCATAATCAGTTTTAGTTTCTATATATATTAATTTTTGTTATGAATATGTAATATAAGTAAATACTACAAAGTAAAAGATAATCTACAAAAAAGATGAGAAATCATCCAAAATTCTAGTGGGTCCGATAGCAAGTAGGATACAAGCTTTCACTGTTAAACTTTTAGAAGTTTTCCAGAAACAATGTGTCCATATGCAGCATGGATATCATGCACATTGCTTTTAAATTAGAAATCCAACAACACATATAATAGTGCTAAACATTGATTTAATATAATTAAAACAGTCTAGAAGACTTTCTATATCAATCTATAGAGTTCTCTATTATTACTGCATGTTGTCTGTAATAGATTATGAATGACCAAGGTAACTTCCCTCTTTTCTATTAATGCTCAATTTAAGGGCTTTTTAAAACTCTTCGTAATATAGTGAAAAAATAACAATACAGTCTCAGAATTTCTAGAAGAGTGAAGTTAACAACTTCAAACTGATAAACAATATTTCTTCTGAAGTTTATATGCTAAAGTATTTACTGTAAGTTTCTTGAATTTGTATATATTGTACTTCTCTTACTGTAATGAGTGATGAATTTAATTTTTCTAAGTATCTAATATGTTACATTTACCTATGCTTTATAACTTTCTTCTGTTTCATTTTATCTATTTCTTTTTTAGGTGTGTGTGTGTGTGTGTGTGTGTGTGTGTGTAGAAAAAAACGTGAGATCCTGTATCTGTAGTGAAAAGGTGACAGTAAGTACTCAGCGTGGGTGTTTGGATCAACTTCACATCTCTTTGAAGGGTTTTATATACACTTCACAGCTCAGTCATCATTGCAACCCCATTAGTTCATTTGTTTTTAAATCTACAATGATTCCTTTATTCCATGATTTCTTTATTCCATGATTATTTTCAGTTACACTGATTTTAATGTGGGTTTCATTACTGATAACTGAGAGCATTTTGCCATGTGTATTTCCTGTGATGCTCTAATATTTCATATCCCTGCTTTATTCAACTGTTCATCATATGCTATTTTTGTGTTCTTCAGATATTATTTAATGGTAAAAATAATGGAATTGTTTATAATATTCTTTCTTTATTTCTTTTATTCTTGGTTATGCTCTGTTTTGTTTTCAAGATCTGATCCTATATCTTAATACTCATAGGCAAGAATACCATCACTGAGTAACATCTTACCCTTTCTGTGTTTTTAAGTAAGCTCTCTCATTGAGCTGCTGGAGTCATAAGGATCTTGTAGTCTGCTTCTCTTACACATCATACCACATATGTGTTATGACCTGACTAGAATTGGCCTCATTTATATTGTTCCTCTAAATCATTTTTATTCTCTATTGATTGCTTGGCTTTTATTCTGTAATATCCTGATTTCATCCTTTGTCTCCTCTAGCATTTTCTTGCAATTAGGATGCTAAATAATAAAAGATTGTAAAACACTGTGAAACATGTTGGTAACAGTACCTCTGAAACCTGTGACATCACATAGGCAACAGTGTGACCTACATATCTGTTGCCAAGGCAATAGCCACCATATTCCCAGAATCCACTTGCCTCAGCCCCACCTTTACTTATCACTTTGTCACCATCCATATACAAAGAACTCAAGAAGTTAGACCCCAGAAAAACCAAATAACCCTTTCAAAAATGGGGTATAGATGTAAACAAAGACTTTTCACCTGAAGAAATTCGGATGGCTGAGAAACACCTTAAGAAATGTTCAACATCATTAGTCATTAGGGAAATGCAAATCAAAACAACCCTGAGATTTCACCTCACACCAGTCAGAATGGCTAAGATTAAAATCTCAGGAAACAGTAGGCATTGGAGAGGATGTGGAGAAAGAGGAGCACTCCTCCACTGCTGGTGGTAAGATAAGCTGGTACAACCACTTTGCAAATCAGTCTGGCAGTTTCTCAGAAAACTGAACACTATACTTCCAGAGGACCCTGCCATACCACTCCTGGACATATACCCAGAAGATTCCCCAGCATGCAATAAGGATACATGCTCCACTATGTTCATAGCAGCCTTATTTATAATAGCCAGAAGCTGGAAAGAACCCATATGTCCCTCAATGGAGGAATGGATAAAAAGATGTGGTATATATACACAATGGAGTACTATTTAGCCATTAGAAACAATGAATTCATGAAATTCTTAGACAAATGGATGGAGCTGAAGAACATCATACTAAGTGAGGTAACCCAGTCTCAAAAGAATACCCATGGTATTCACTCACTGATAAGTGGATATTAGCTTAGAATCTTGGAACACCAAAGACACAATCCACATACCAAATGATGTCCAAGAAGAAGGAAGGAGTGGACCCTGGTTCTGGAAAGGCTCAATGCAGCAGTGTAAGGGAATACTAGAACAGAGAAGTGGGAAGGGGTGGATGAGGGAACAGGAGGAGGGAAAAGGGCATGTGGGATCTTTGGGGGGTGAGGTACAAGGAAAAGGGAAATGAAATGTAAATGAAGAATATATCCCCCCCAAAAAGGGTTCCCTAAGACTTTTTGGCAACACTTCTAAAAGAAGAAGAAGAAGAAGAAGAAGAAGAAGAAGAAGAAGGAGGAGGAGGAGGAGGAGGAGGAGGAGGAGGAGGAGGAGGAGGAGGAGGAGGAGGAGAAGAAGAAGAAGAAGAAGAAGAAGAAGAAAGAGAGAGAGAAAGAGAAAGAAAGAAAGAAAGAAAGAAAGAAAGAAAGAAAGAAAGCTCCTCTGATGACTTTCTCTCTCTTCTCCACATTCTCATTACTCCACCACCTTGCCTTTTCCTCTGAATAAACCTCATGCAGAACTCTTTGGCCTTGTGTGGATTTTCAGGATCCTCCCGACCATCACAACAAAACATATAAATGTAGCAGTAGCATTGGTGCTCCATTAAGGAATGCTACATCCTTCCATTTAAAGAAATTCAGTTGACCTTTGTGTAGAGATATGCCATTATGTACTTCCTTCAAAGCTAATACAGTTGTGGGAACTTGGCTAAAGGACCATTCATTAGAAGGACCAATTCACATTAAGTAAATAATAAAGAGATGAGAGGAATAATTATCTGTTTAATGAAGTAATGAAATTTTCTTCCCTAAAATTCTTGCTATATGTGTTGTCTTGACTCAGCAATATTATTGTGGTAATTCTGTCTGTTTTGCAGAGCCTTTAGACAGAAAATCCAACTTGTGATTATTATTTATTGACTAATTGATTGGCTGCAGATATTTGAGAAACCCTGGACATGTTTTCCTAGACCTACTGGCTTTCTTACTATTTTTCTAAATCACCCTTCCTCTTCTGATATACCAATAATAACAAAGGACAAGTCTTTTTGTCTTCCTTCTCTCCATCATCCTTCTGTGGGTAACTGTCAACATCTCTAGCTTTATATTCCTAGGTTATCCCCCTCTTGAACTCTAACAAAATTCCCTTTAACATTTCTCCTGAGTTTATTTTTATATAAATGTGATAACAAGATTATGAAGAATATTAAGCAAGGACTTCAGTGTCTTCATTAGTTTGTGGTAGTGCTGATAGGAATCTCAATTTTGCTGTAAGTGAGACATATTATAATAAATATATTAGGATTGATGAATGTAACCTAAAAACATTAAATTCTCAGTATAAGTATTAGTAGAAAAAGAATAGAGAGATAGGGAAAGTGGGAAGACAGAGACTACATAACTCTAGAGTTTGTTGGAGGTTTCTTAGCAACTGAGTTAAGAAATATGAAATGTAACAAAATTGTTTTGAATATTACCTGCATAGAAATAATATTCTTCTGTATAAAGTTATTAAAACTGCTAGAAAGCATGCTCCATCCATTATGTGGCTTTATTTATTTCCCAACTACAAGCCTACAATGTTTTGGGTATTTTTCAATCAAAATTATAGATATTGTTTATGTAAAATCAGGTCTTAACTTCTGTGATGGTTTGAATAGGCTCTGTCCAGGGAGTTACACTATTAGCAGGTATGGCCCTGTTCAGTAGGTATGGCTCTGTGAGTGTGGGCTTTAAGACCCTAATCCTAGCTGCCTGGGAGCCATTATTCTGCTAGCAACCTTCAGATGAAGATGTATAACTCTTAGCTCCTCCTGCATCATGCCTGCCTGAATGCTGGCATTTTTTTTTTTTTGCCTTGATAATGGACTGAGACTCTCAACCTGTAAGCCAGCCCCAATTAAATGTTGTCTTCATAAGACTTGCCTGGAACATGGAGTTTCTTCACAGCATTAAAACACTAAATAAGTCAATTTCCTAGATCAACATTGGTGCCCTGGTTTCATCTTAGTCTACAGTCCTGTCTAGAGCATGTCAGTCACTAATGCTTGTAATCTCATTGACCAAAATCAGAAAAAGAAACAGACAAAAATATATAGTCACACCAACAAGCTGAAAATTACCTTGAAAACTAAACAACATTGAGACTTTACAATCCATATACAATGTTTTAAATATTGTTGAGATATATTTGAAGATACACACATGTACACATGCATATACAGGTATGTATGTACGTACGTACGTATGTATGTACATACGTATGTATATATGTATGTATGTATGTATGTATTTGTGTGTTATGTGTGTGTGTGTTCTAAAAGCTGTTGTAATAGAAAAAAATCTTGGACTTAAAATTTATTCTTCCATATTTCATTGGATCAAAATGGAAGTTTAAGATTAGTATCCTCTCTCTATTCTCCATAAACGCAAGAAGAAAGTAGAGCTTGTTTTCTTTTTGCTGGCACTTTTGGCTTGTGGCTCCTTTTTCTGGTAGTGGTAATTGTTTTCTCCAACTAAGTCAAACTTCAGTCTTTATATGATTACACTTCAAATTTACTGTAATCTATGAAAACTGCTGACATGTTTAACTAAACATCTTCTGCAGTACAACTTTAACAATATACTACTGAAGTTCTCAAAGATTAGGATGTCTATAAAAGTAACTTTTATTTGTATGATATAATTGTCATCTCAGAGGCTTACTGCTTCCATCTCCTTCTTCTTACCTAGGCCTAGTTCTGGAAGCTTTTATATTATCTGTAGTCTAGGCCTGCAATGTTTTCAGCCTCTGAGACTTACTGCTGAGTAAGCTCAACTTTTCTAGTTTTTTTTCCCCTGAACTCTGGCTGGCTGGTTCAACTAAGTTTTTTTTTTTTTTTTTGGATCAAACTCCTCTACAATCTGTCTTCTCTCAGCTTTTCACAGAATTTTTCTGCTTGGCTTTAAACTGACTGTGGCAATACTTCAAATCTTCTCACTCCTTCTTATTCTCTAGCTGTAACTGTCTCTGTGGACCTGCACTGAACTGCATGAATTCACCAGCAAACTCAACCCTCCTACACTGCACTCATTGAACTAACATACCAAATGTCTGACTCAATTCCAGTGCAGTGAACTCAAGTGACTGAACAGAACTAAGTGCCAACCCACTATCTTTTCCCGTACTGCTCTTAAGTAACGTCCTTTTCCTTTGTGTTCTCCTAAGAGTTTCGTGTTCCTATCTTTGACCTTTTTTGTTGAATCTTTCTCTGATTTGTCACTTTGACTTCCTCTAATTTAGAAGTCCCTTTTGAACATGGCTACTTTCTTCTACCAACTACTACTTACATTGTTTTGGATTAAAGGTGTATACTAGGGGCATGTCTATATTGAGTCAGACCAGCCTTGTTGCTGGATTATAACTCCTCTAGAGGCCACAGCTCAGTCTACATATACGCCTGTATTTGTGTGTGTGTTAGTACACTTCCTCCAGCACATAGATAGAAGCAATGTATTGTATGCAAAGAATTGAAATCTAAATACTTCCAAGTATTTTGTAAAGAGTTTTGTGGAATTGTAATGTAAAAGTAATATCATAAATTAAATCATGTATTTCCTTATTTGAGAAAGCAATGGAAAGATAACATAGCAATAAAAAGAATATTTTGTCTTATATTAATCAAAGATGTTATTATGATTTCTTTTGAAGTATAGGCATACAATGATTAGTAACTAAATAACAAATATCATTTAGGGAGGACTGACAATAACTACTAGTCTTAAGAGGGGCATAAATACTAACTGGAGTATCAGTGCTGAGTTGCCAGCTTTTTATTATAGTTATATATACATATATGTATATATAACTATATACACATATATATGTCACTGTTTAAATGCCTTTTGTCTGTTGTGTGTATTTCTAAATAACAGGCCAAATGTTAAAATTAGAATCCCTAGTTAAATAATACTTCAAATCATATTATCTCATGGACTCTGCCCTCACTTAACCAAGAGTATTTTTTGATTCTTTCATGGGTGTTTCATTGGCAACTGATACTTGAGATCTGAACAAAATTCTCATTCCTCTTAAGACCCACTGAACCAACAGACTTGGTTTTCTCAGAAGCTTATAACTCCATTCAGCCAGTTACCTTAGGTCAAGAGTACTTTGTTTTCTACCCTGTTTCTCTTGTTATCATTTACTTAGAGGTGTACATAACACAACACTGCCAGCTCCTCTAATGGCAACTAATAGCTTCCTTCCTTTCTCTTGCCTAGATAGGTCAAAAGTTTCCACAGCACCCATATACTCCAGTCCTCCAGGCGCCAAAGTAATCCTACAATAAATATTCTCACCTCTGTGCTTAAAATGTGACAGTGGCTTCCAATATGCGGTTTTCAACTTCTTGCCTCATCTTTTAACATTGGTGTTTGTTTCTCTCAGGAGGTTTCACTTGTTATTTCTCTAAGCTTGTATGACTTAGTAGCTTAATCTCCTATAGTGTGGCTGACATATCATTTGTTACTATAGCACAGAGATTTTGTCCACTACAAATCTCTATTTGCAGTTTGACAAAGCTATATTTATTCATTGTATAATTACAAAGATCTTTCTTTATTTTTGTATAACTCCTGTCACTGAAGTATGAGCACCAAGAAATCAAAAGTCTTTTTTTTTTTTTTTGTTAACACTGCTGTGGAGAAGTACCTAAAATAAGAATGAACAATAATAATAGCTAGATGAAAAATTGAAATGTGTTCAGTCTTCACTGTGTAATATTTGAAAAGATATGTGCATGCCTTTTTCCAAAATATAGAAAGTTATTGATAACATATGAGGAAGTTAATAATAAAGTATATATGACCAGTTTGGTAAGATTTATGGTATATTTGCTCTTTTACAATGAATACATATTTAGAAATGAATGTTTATATAATTAGCATATTTATAGATGAGGAAATAAAAGGGATGATTTTAATATGACTATAAGTGACTCACTCACAGACTCTCCTGTGACGTCAAATATCATAAAACAAATGTGGTGAGGAATGCTTCATTTTGCTTATGTAATTGAGGTCAGTGCCTTTGGGGAAATCCAAGGCCATCCATCCATGGCTTCCCCAGTCTTCTTTCTTATATCTTTGAGGACCCCTTGCCAAGGGGTCCCAATTGCTTACAGTAAGCTAAACCTTTTAACATCAATCATTAATCAGGACAATGCACTTAAAACTTACCTACACACTAATACTACAGAGGCTTTTTACAATTAGACTTCTTTGTACCCAAATATCTCTTAAGTTTCTGTCAATTTAACAAAGATGTATTAGCACAACAACTAAGTTGTTTTGAATATATATTGTCTTCTTGGATGAAATAAAACAGCTCTTTTCTGAAGTAGTTGTTAAAATCTGTTTGATGGATATAACTAAGATAAAGAGGAAATGTCCCCAAATGCTTCCTCACTGGATTTATCTGGAAGAGAACCACAATAAACATATTTTTCTAGCTTTGCAACCCTGTCATAGGCATGGTAACAGTGACTAGATCGTTCAAATGCTTATCATCAGGTCTTTCATTTCTGACAGATTAAATAAATCAGGCTTTAAAGTAGTTAAAAGTGTATACGTTCAACTTCAGAATCTTTTATATCACTGAGAAATATACATGTGATTGTGAAATATCATATGCTTGTGTTAAACAAATATGTAAAGCCTTATGTATTCTGAAAAGTGAGGCTTTCCCCAGTAGAATTCCTTCAGTGTGTGTCAGTGTAAGTAAATGGTTCTTCTTTAATTGGCAGTTACAACCAATTAACAAAGAAATATTATTCTGCCCAATTCATGTCGTTGAAAAATTCTACAATGTGAAACATGAGAAGGAATAGCACAATACAAAATTCTCATTTAGTATTTTGCATAAGATTTCAAAGAGACAACTCCAAGGGAGATTATTAAAATTTGATATTTTATGATTATGTGGAAATGATAATTCACCTGTCAGATAGAACATTATACAGGCATTTAGTTTAAAATTGAAATACCACAGCAGATGTTAGCATTTGAGTTTTCATTCACTTATTTCCTTACAAAAAGATAACAGTTTCCAAATTATCACATTACAATGTCATAAAAAAGAAAGAAAGAAAAGATCATTTCAAAAAAAAGTTAATGAAGTGCCAATGGAAAGATAGAATACTCTAAAACTAAAAAGGTCATTGAGGCAATGGACTTATGGCAGAAGAGGACAGCTAAGTCATTTTGGATATAGTGAGATATGTCTTTCGGAAAACTCTGATTAAGAAAAGCAAGTGTTATTTCAAATACTATTAATTCAATAGGTTCAATAAGATTTTTTTGCCAGTGAAGAGTCTTAAGTGTAACGAAAATAAACTGGCTTTATTATACATAAGTAAATATATGCCTTCAGCTTACCATTATTCCTAGAGCTCCACCCAGGATCTTAAGCTATGTCTCCAATAGCGGGAGGAAAAAAAATAATAGTAATACAAATAATGCCATCTCCACTAAATAAAAAGAAGAAGGAATGGAAATGAGCAGAGGAAAAATAAGAGAAACCCATATGAAGAGCCATATTTGTTAAAATTTAACCAGCCAGGAAATTCACATGCCCACAAAAAACTAGAACTTGATTCAGAGAATAAAATAGAAAAATGCTTTGAAAGTATTAGGAAGTACTGGAAATAAAAACTGATGTTGAAATTAACAGTTACTTAAATTATTTGCCTATATTCGAAAAGACATTGAGAAAAGTTAACTGAAAAACTATACTCAGAGGGGTAGTGGCAGCACATGCTATTAATCTGAGAACTGGGAAGACTGACATAATCAGATCTCTGGTCTACAAAATGAGTTCCAGGAAAGTGAGAACACAGAGAAACTCTGTCTTGAAAAACATTATCAAAATCAAAAACAAAACACAAAACAGTAGAAACGCAAAACCAAAATAGACCCAAATGTTATCTTCCTCACATTGTCAGAGAACTCACAATTTATGAAGGATATCTACTGCAAGTGATGGGGATTTTGTCTTTCTGATACATGATGACAGGAAATTGGTAAAACTGTGGTGAACCTGAGATCCTCAGTTTGGTGGTTCCTCAGAAAATTGGACATAGTACTACCTGAAGACCAGCTATACCACTCCTGGGCATATACCCAGAAGATGGTCCAACATTTAATAAGGACATATGCTTCACTATATTCATAGCAGCCTTAGTTATAATAGCCAAAAGCTGGAAAAAAACCCAGCTGGAAAGATGTCCCTCAACAGAGGAATGGATACAGAAAATGTGGTACATTTACATAATGGAGTACTGCTCAGCTATTAAAAACAATGAATTCATGAAATTCTCAAGGAAATGGATGGAACTAGAAAATATTATCATGAGTGAGGCAACCCAGTCACATGGTATGCACTCATTGATAGGTGGATATTAGCCAAAAAGCTAGAACACCAAAGATACAATTCACAGACCACAGGAAACTCAAAAAGAAGGATCAACAAAGTGGATACTTGGGTCCTTCTTAGAAGGGGGATCAAAATACCCATGGCTCACAGCCAATCAATGGACTGAGTATAGTGTCCCCAGTGGAGCAGCTAGAGAAAGGACCCAAGGAGCTGAAGGGGTTTGCAGCCCCATAGGAGAAACAATAATATATACCAACCAGTACCCCCAGAGCTCCCAGGGACTAAATCACCAACGAAAGAGTACTCATGGGGGAACCCATGGCTCCATATCTAGAAGAGGATGGCCTTTTCAGACCAATGAGAGGAGAGGCCATTGGTACTGTGAAGGCTCAATGCTCCAGTGTAGGGGAATATCAGGTCAGGAAAGTGGGAGGGAGGTTGGTGAGAAGTGGGGTTATGGGATAGGGTATTTTCAGAAGGGAAATGAGGAAGGAGAAAACATTTGAAATGTAAATAAGACAAATATATAATTAAATAAAAAAGAAATGTTAGATTTTGGATTTTAAAATTATTAAAGTTTAACCCAAAGAGAAAGGCAATCAAGACATTCTTCAAGACTTTTGATTAGAGAGATATATGGAATGAAATATGAACAGGGTTTTTCTGTTGTTGTTGTTGTTGGTTTTTTGTTTGTTTGTTTGTAAAGTAGTTATATTTCAATAATTGATACCCACTGATAGTTTCCTTCCCTTCCTCATCCCCTTCTCCTCCAAAAGGGTGATCCCCCTAGCAATCCTTCCATCCTGGCATATCAAGTCTCTGCAGAATTAATAACATCCTCTTCAACTGAGGTCAGACAATGTAACCCTGTTGGACAGCTTTAGGAACAGCTTCTGCTTTGGTTGTTGAGGGAGGTACATGGAAAAGGAGCTACAAAGCTGCTACATATGTGCCATGGTCCTTGGTCCTACCCAATTTTGCTGTTTGGTTGGTGCTCACTTTCTGAGAGCTCCCAGGGTCATGCTAATTGACTGTTGAACTTGTTATGGAGTTGTTTTCCCCTTCAGGGTCTCCAATCCTTTTTCCAACTCTTCCATAAGAATCTGCAACTTATGCCCAATGTTAGGCTGTGGGTATCTATATCTGTTTCAGACAGCTACTTAGCAGAACATTGCAAAAGACAGTTACACTAGGCACCTGTCTGCAAGCACAGCGGAATAAGATTAATAGTGTCAGCAATTGGTGCATGCTAATGGGATGGGTCTCAAGTTCAGCTGGCTACTGGTTGGCCATTCCTTCAACCAATGAATGACTACAATGAATGTAATTCATTTACACATTGGAATACTATTCAGCTATTGTAACAAAAGACATGAATTTTGCAGGCAAATGGTTGGAACTAGAAAATATCTGGTATGAAGCAATATAGACCCCAAAGATGACGTATCTTATGTACTCTCTGATAAATGGATATTAGTCACAAAGTACAGGAAACCCATGATGTACCTCAAAGACTTGAAGAACTTAAACAAAGAAGGTACAAGTGAGGATGTTTGAATCTCACTTAGAAGTGGGAATAGTCATAGGAGGCAGAGACAGGGAGGGAACTTTGTGGTAAGGGGATGAGGAGGGGTCAGAGTCATGTATGGGGAGAAACAGGAGAGATGGACAGATGTCCATGAAAATGAATGGCATTCTGCAACTGACAGGTTGTGGTGATTGGAGGATATCTCTAGGACATGTGACAGACATGAGATAAAGGAAGCACTCACGTATCAATCAGGGTGAGCTTAGCCAAGAGGCCTAACAATGGTAACAATGCACTGGAAGAGGCCACCTCCTTTGTCAGGCAGGATCGCAGTGGAGGGATAAAGACACCTACCTACCCATGAAACTTTTGATCTAAAAGGCAAAAGATCTAAAAGTGCTGAAGTTGTCCTTTGTGATGGGACCAAAGAAGGATGGAGTAGGTTGACTAACAAGATGTACATGGTTCAGACAGGTTCCTCTGGTTTGCTATGTGATTATGTAATCTACTAAGGTAATTTGAGTTCATCCAAGTTCATTTTTGTTTGTCTCATTCATGAACGCAGAAATTGGAACACTCTTCTAACATGACATCTCACTGAAGAGGTTCAAGGATTGCCATGTTTTACTTACTTCCTGGGTTCTTAATAAAGAGATCATTTTCTGGGTGATAACACTGAGGAAAATTGGGAGAAAATTGTTATGCTTCTGTATGAGATCAGGGGAATTTTTAAACAAACCCATTTCAATAAGCTTAAAAAATATTTAATAGCATTTGAAGTGGAAATTTCTGATTTCTTTTTAAAGGCAGTCATGTTAAATGATTGTTTACTGGGAAACATACATGAAAGCTGGTTTTGATAAATCAGGCAAGGATGTTTTGCTATAGCAGACACGTAAAAGAATGTATGATATGTACAAGGTATAGAAATATTATCTTACTAAAAGTGGGAGCTGGAGCATTGGTTTGCCTTGCTCTGCCTTGCTATTCTTCACAGATGATATTCATTAATTAGTTCACCTGGCATTGCTTTGCTAAGCTTCATTTCTGGTGAGTTCATAAAGAACATCCCCAAAGAACTTCTTATGAGGTTTCTGTGGTTTTTGAAGACTCGAACTGACTGGTGAGCTTCGCGGTTTCTTCTGGATTGAACTGCAGTTGCTGATTCATATGTGGTGTCTGCTGAGTGGACTGAAGTTTCTTTCCTGGTCTATGTGTGATGCTTGCTGTGTGGACTGGTTTGTAGCTGCTAATTAATATTTGATGTGTGATAGCAGACTAGACTCAGAAGAATGATGGTGGCAATTGCCCCACAGAACTATTTCTAAATAGGTCTACATCCACTGTGTCCTAATAACTTTTCTTTTCCACTCCAATGGTGGGGTGATGGACTAGAGAGGTACACCCCTCATTAGAGTAGCTTAAGAAAACTTTGTGCCTACAAGCATTAGTATGTGTTGAATACATATGAATATGTTAGCTGAAGTTGCTCCAATTGTTTCTAATGTAACATAGATGAGAAAGTTAAGTTTATTTATATTTTGTAACAAAATTAATTTATTTAATGAATGTATATTTCATTTATTAAGTAGATGATATAATTGTATATTAGTTATAATGCCTAATTAGTTTGTGTGATCATCATACTGCTTTTCTCATCGCCTATTTTCTATCAGATGGAGTCACTTAATAAATTTCTTTATACTATTTCATTGATGGAAGCTAAGAGTTTCTTTTTATAAATGAATATGTATACATAAATGCCATATTGTTTTTCTATAGCTGCAATAAAATACCAAGACCAAATGAACTTATAGAAGGAAGTTTTTATTTTGTGCATATGATTCCAGAAAGTTAACAGTCTACAATGTAAAGTATGGCAGCAAGTATCAAGTATGGTGGTTTGAACAGAAAACTGAGAGTTTACATCTTTAAACACAAGTAGAAAGTGGGAAGGGTGAAAAAGATATATGATGATACTATGTAATCTCAAAGTTTATACAGAAAAATACATTCCTTCCAGCCAGGCTGTGCCTCTTAAACCCTCCAAAGAGCACCAATTGGTGATCAACTGTTCAAATATCTGAGACTGTGGGGGACATTCTCCTTCAATTCACTGTGTTTTCTCACTTGAGAAAGTAGTCTCCCCAGTCTTAGTAGAGGATGGATACAAATATATCTCTCCTAGTATTATTCACTCTGTCCTTGACAAAGAAAATTGACCCTGCAATGTACACAGAATTCATAATTACCTTCCTTGGAGGATAATACAGGTGACCACTGTGCCTATTAATTGTTGTCTATAGATCTTTAAGAAGTCTTAAAGCTAGGAGGCCCATAGAAGTGAGGTAAACTACACTTTTTAAAGAATTCAATGAATTTTATACTTCATTCAAATAAAACTCTGGAGAATGATTGAGAATAGATCCTAAGGGTCTAGGATAGTGGTGAAAGGAACATAAAACTGGATCAGGCTGAGGTTATTAATATGGACCCACTGAATGGCTATTATATACTTAATATGGAAGCTTTTACTGTTAAAAGAGATTTATTTGATTGGTAGGCTGTGTATTTCTCAAATGATATTCTATTTTAAAAGAACTGGAATGGATGAGAACACCTGACATACTGTTAATGAAGGGAATTTTAAGACTGGGGAATTTGGAATGTTGGAGTAGATAGACTGTATAAAACCCAATCCTTTACAGTGGAAGATCCTAGATTATATGTCATTTACTACTGAAAATGGTGAGTGGGTAATATGAAAAATATTAACACTCCCAATGCTGGGAGAGACATCAGTACATTTGAACAGCCATTGTTCTTCTGCTTTAGTCTGATCTTACTCTAAAAGATCATGATGCTCAGTGAATAAATTAATTGTAATGGATTCAATTGGTCCCTAGACTAACAAAGGTCAGGTGACATCATTGAGTTAAAGACACAGCAAATGTGGTATTGTAAGGAACAGTATAGGCAAATCAATATGTGTAATTGTCCAACCCATAGGGATCTTTGCTATTGGATAATTAACCATAGTGTTTTTAGGAATGAAAGAGAATACTACAAAGTGCTCGTCTCATCTGTGTATGCAGAAAAGCTCTAGAATAAATTCAAGGAAGGATAAAATCAGGAACCTTTGCCTGTCAGTTTCCAGACTTGTGGCTGTCAGAAGATCTAGAATTTCTTGATTGATAGCAAGGTCAGTTTCTCCTCAGTTAAGATCATGTTAACATACTGAAGAGTTTTATTTAGCCTTTCTCCTGTCCTTTCCTGGAAGGACCTATGGCTTTTTACTAGAGTAAATAGACAGTGAAGAATATAAACAATCAGATTTGCTTGGCCTGTTGTGTACTAGTGTTTAACTGACATTCATTCCAATAAGTCTGGAAAGGTAAGTTGCTTACTAAAGTTAGAAGAAATACAAAATGGGTAGTAAGTAAATATAGTCACTGTTGTAGACATGATTATAATTGATATGAATGATTCTGTCTTATTTTACAACATGTATACATATACACACATATATTAATCATGTTTGTGTTTTCTTCCTTCTATATATTTATCATGCAATGAGAAATCAATTGAAATAATATTGTTTAAATGTAAATCTATAGTATCATATTTAGTTTGTAAGACACTACAAAACTAAGCATTCTTCAACAAACTTTGCTAACTATTCTAAAATACATAATACATTCGCAATTGTGCATGGGATAGTTATAGTATGTTAGGCAGAATTATTGCCTGCTTATTGTTTTCATTTAGATATTAAAAGCATGACTTAATTAAATGGAGCTCTGTGTCATGTTGACAAGGGATGGATTTGTAATGAGTAATTATGGTGCCATCTTGACAGCATCTGGATTCAAGTTAATCCAAGTGAGTTTCAGGCCATTCCTCCGAGTGATTTTCTTGAGGATGGTATTTGAAATAGGAAGACCAGTCCTCAACATGAGATGAATCTGACAATGGCAACACAGATCAAAGGACATGAAAGAAGGGAATTTTGCTTTTTACCTGCTTGCTCTAACTCTTGATGTCTATTTCATAGATCCTCTTGCATTAATATACTTTCAATGATATTAGAACCTACTTCTTTGAGATGCAAAATTATACTTAAGGACAGACGCTCTCAAGGAATTCTCCAGACTTAAAATTGACACATTCAAACATGTATTAAACAACTTCTATACTCGAGGACTCTCCAGGGTAAGGCAGACATTGTTATAATACTCGGCTATATTCCATAAAGCACTCATATAAACTCTCTTTTAATATATGTATTCAGTTATTCTTTTTGTCTGTTCTGTTCCTCTAGAAAACTCTAAGACAAATTTGTTTTATTTTTGTGTAAGAAAGTTGGATTTTTACTAGAGAAAATAGACAGTATAGAATATAAACAATCAGATTTGCTTGGCCAGTTGTGTACTAGCATTTAACTGACATTAATTCTAGCAAATCTGTAAAGGTAAACTGCTTGCAATGGGTAGAAGAAATACAAAAGGGGTAGTATGTAGACATGATTATAATTGATATGAATGATTCTATCAAGTTATTTGAAGATTTAGGAAATTACTCATGAATTAACATTCAGTGTAAAAGCATGGCAAATAACACTCACATTAAGTATATTTAGGCAAAGCTCCTTTCACTCTATACTCCCTTTTCAAATAAGTTTGTAATGAGAACAGGTTCTGTTGAGAACAGTACATGTAAGCATGATAGAGAATTTCACTAATTCTTGATTTTCTTGTCTTTCTCCATCAATGTGCAGATTGTCCTATTCATTAGTTATTGAGTTAATTGTGTCACAAAATAAATTATAGTAATAATCATCCAACAATTATGATTGGCATGAATTTAATTACATTACTTTTTAAATTATCTTCATCTTTATAAACTTCAGCATATAATTTTTGAAAATGAAAAAGTCAGTATAAGAGGGTTCTTTGTTTTAGAATAATGAGACTTGTTATTTCAGTTCTTACAAACTAATTTTGAACATTGAACCAGTAACATAAACATTTTTCAGTATGTAAGTAGATGTTCAAAATGATGTTTTGATCTGTCTTATCTAACAATACTTATTCTTATACAATCTAAAGTATACTTATTTGTCATATTTTGACAATGAACCACAAACTCACCTAAATTAAGGGACAGTTCAATGGCTTTATTTGGGAATACATCAATTGTTCCTCAAGTTATAACCATAAGGAATGCTGATATGATGAGGAGTTTGCATTCACTGACTTTTAATGTGTTAATAATTTAAACCAAACTTTTGTTTCATCTGTGAATATATTAAAGCTGAGATCTCTGAGAGTTTCCAGACACTGATTTCTGTTGTCCATCCTATAACACAGTGTGGAGGTAGAGGATTCTATTCTAGAATTCCTGTGGATATTAGAACTACATATTTTCTTTGGCTGTTGAATTCTGGATAGGACATGATTCATGTCTCAAATAATGCTAATAAAATGATGCCTTGAAGCATGATTTCTCTCACAGGAGAGCCAGTAGTCATGATTTTCTACAGTACTTGAAATTCCTTGCTTTCATTGTTAGGCATATTTTATTTCACTAAAGCTGTTCCCAGATGTGGTATCTCTTAATTTCACATTCTCTCTTGCCTCTACATATATGAATAGCAAAATTTTTCTTAGTTTTAATACTTGATATTGATACTAGACTTATGAAAAATAGGCATCAGTAATATAAACTATAACATCCATTGTTTCAAAATCCAATTCAGATTTTAGTAATAAACTTACATAGGTAGCTCTGAAAATATAGGATTGAATAAAAGCAGATCATGTAACTTTTAGGTAAAAGCTGTAATGTTATTCAGAAAAGTAACATCAAAGCAGCACATAATTAATTTCTGAATGTTTACATTGTGAAAATTAATAAAAAACAACTTCTAATGACTCAGTTCTGAGACATTAGGTAAAATACTAAATGAAAATGTAAGTAATCAATATTCTCATTTGGCATTTTTTCTCTGCTATGTAATAGCATTCGTGGTATTTATGAAGAGAGCTACTTGTATTTTTGCCTTCATCTACAGGAAAATGAACATTCTATAAAGGGTAAATTTATTAATTAGAGAGCCGTACAACTCTCTTTCTTGCTAGTGTAATCGTTAAATTGATTTTGCCAGTCCATCATGTAATTGCTCCAGCGATGGAATCCTGCCTTCCACTCTTGCTCCGTTTCATCAATACCTCCTGTAAAACATGGAATAAATTGCATTAATTTAAAGTTTAATCTCTATTTACATTACCTGAAAATAATTCTAATTATAGATGCCATTTTCCGCACATATACTTCACAGCAAGATTTTAGTTTTCATTATGTATTCTCAGCTTCTCTCACTCTTTTTTAATTAGATATATTCTTTATTTACATTTCAAATGATTTCCCCTCAACTTTTCCCCCCGAAAGTTCCATAAGCCATCTCCCCTCGCATTGTTCCACCAATCAATCCCCTCCCTTCTCTCACTCTAAATATATCTTTATGTAGTATATTAAACAATGCAACTAATGTGTGTATAAATGAAAATAAAGTGAAAGTAAAAATTGGACCATGTCAATTTATATTATACGTCCTTTCATTATTTTCCTGGAAGACATGTAGATATTACTTCTATTATTTAACTCCTTAGAGCATTACAATAGCTTCATGCTTCATGATATAAAATACAAACCAGGGTGTTATCTTCAGTCAACATACTTAGATTTGTGACAATTTACTGATATATAAAGAGAGTTTTGCAATTGTCATACCATACGGATTTTACATTCATTAAAATAGATTTCATTCCATATATAGTTGTTTATGTTGTTGATCATGTAACAGCAGCTTAATAATTCCTTTATACAACAGAAAAATAACTAAGGGAATATTGACCTTCAAGTAAATTGTGGATCACAAGTATTTTCATGTGATGATTATCTTCATGTATAAATGTATTTGTTGGAAAAGAAAAAGAAATTTTAAAACTGGAAAGGCTAAAAGGATAAAGTGCAAGCATTTAGAAAATAAAAAAGGAAAGTAGAGTTATGGATTGAATTTATAGTAAAATATTGATTACATAATTAAAAATTAATCTTTTCAGGCCCAGAGTCCTCTCCTTTCTTCTTCTTGGGAATCATTTGACTTCCAGTTTTGTAGATCCAGAACAGAGAAATGGTGGGGGGTGGAATGATTGGAGAATAGTTGGGGGTGAGAACACTTATGGGATGTATGGTGGGGGGAACTGGGAAAGGGGAAAGCCTTTGGAATGTAAACAAAGAATATAGAAAATAAAATTTAAAAAAATTAAAGCAATATTTTCTTCATCAGAAGAAGATATCTATGGGTATCTTTCAGATGCTTTAGGGTGAATTCTAATTTATAGAAGAAATTAAATATAATTCCTTCTTTACAGTGAAAAAATTTTATGGCTTGAACATTGTGATGTGAAATAGTGCCATAAAATATTATGCCCTGGTCACATTTTTTATTTTTTTATTGGATATATTCTATATTTACATTTCATTTCCCTTTTTCTGGTTTCCTGCCCCCAAAGGTCCCACATGCCCTTTTCCCTCCCCCTGTTTCCCCATCCACTCCTTCCCATTTCCCTGTTCTGGTGTTCCCTTACACTGATGCTTTGATCCTTTCCAACACCAGGGTCCACTCCTTCCTTCTTGTCGGACATCGTTTGGTATGTGGTGTCTTTGGTGTCCCAAGATTCTAGGCTAATATCCACTTATCAGTGAGTGCATACCATGGGTATTCTTTTGAGACTGGGTTACCTCACTTAGTATGATGTTCTCCAGCTCCATCCATTTCTCTAAGAATTTCATGAATTCATTGTTTCTAATGGCTGGATAGTACTCCATTGTGTATATATACCACATTTTTTTGTATCCATTCCTCCATTGAGGGACATCTGGGTTCTTTCAAGCTTCTGGCTATTATAAATAAGGCTGCTATGAACATAGTGGAGCATGTATCCTTATTGCATGCTGGGGAATCTTCTGTGTATATGCCCAGAAGTGGTATGGCTGGGTCCTCCAGAAGTATCATGTCCAGTTTTCTGAGGAACCACCAGAATGATTTCCAGAGTGGTTGTACCAGCTTGCAGTCCCACCAGCAGTGGAGGAGTGTTCCTCTTTCTCCACATCCTCGCCAACACCTGATGTCTAATCAGTTTTTTTGAAGAAACTAAATCTGTTGAAGAGCCTTCCTCAGAATTTCTGGAAAGAGTATTTGTAAGGCTCCCTCTACTGATGTGCTATAGTGGTCACTAAATGGAAGTATATGTATGAAAATTGACTTATTTTGTTTGAGATATGAAAAATGATGAAAGGAGAACTTATCCATTCATTTCAGTAACATATGTAAAATAAAGAAACATAGAAAGGTCAAAACCTACACAAATATTGACATAAATTTTGAAAAATTAGAGAAATTAATAACATTTATGAAAGTAATGAGGGCCAAGAACTATGTCAGTTAGTTAAAACAAGAACAAACAAACAAGCCCTTCCATCATTAGAATTAAGTGTTTATGCTTTTTTTACCCAGAAGAAATAAAAATATATGAAATAAAATTATTTTTAATTATGCATCATACAATTAAGAAAATTCTATTGTAGAGGTTTTAGTCATCTATACTATTTCTTTAATTAAAAGTTACCAGTCATAGGCAAATTTAGCATTAAATATTTCCTTTCTATAGAAAAGTATACTTGGAAACCTTTTTTAAAAATTATTATAAATTATACATAATGTACAAATAAATATAATAAAATGATAAAACTAGCATATTCTTGAAACAACCTGGCAAACCAAAAGCAGCACTGCCTGAGGAATGAACTGTAAGTCAGGATGAGTGTGACAATGCCAAGCAGGAGAACCCTGAATGCAGCAAAAAAACAATACATCCAGGAATAAAAAAGCCGGGTTAGAACATAGCATGATTTTTCGATGGCTAGGTGGAAGCTAGAAGTATATAAATATACTTATATAGCAATTAAAGAAAAATGATGCACAGCTGCATAACACAGAATTTAAATTCCTTAGCATGATGCACAGGACGCTTTGTTCAGAGTCTCTGGTTATCAGGTTTCCTCTCCAACAAGCCTTCCTGTTAAGATTCAGTGCTATTCCAGATGAATTTGAGAATTGCTCTTTCTAACTCTATGAAGAACTGAATTAGGATTTTGATTGGGATTGCATTGAATTTGTGTATTGCTTTTGGTAAGATGGCCATTTTAACTGTATTAATCCTGCCAATCCATGAGCATGAAAGATTTTTCCATTTTCTGAAGTCTTCTTCAATTTCCTTCTTCAGAGATCTGAAGTTCTTGTCATACAGATCTTTCACTTGTTTGGTTAGAATCACACCACGATACTTTATATTGTTTGTAGCTATTGTGAAAGGTGTCATTTCTCTAATTTCTTTCTCAGCCTGCTAATCATTTGAGTATAGGAAGGCTACTGATTTGCTTGAGTTGATTTTATAACCAGCCACTGTGCTGAAGTTGTTTATCAGCTGTAGGAGTTCTCTGGTGGAGTTTTTTGGGTCACTTAAGTATACTCTCATATCATCTGCAAATAGTGATAGTTTAACTTCCTCCTTTTGAATTTGTATCACTTTGACCCCGATGTGTTGTCTAATTGCTCTAGCTAGTACCTCAAGTACTATATTGAAAAGATATGGAGAGAGGGGGCAACCTTCTCTAGTCCCTGATTTTAGTGGGAGTGCTTCAAGTTTCTCTACATTTAATTTGATACTGGCCACCAGTTTGCTGTATATTGCTTTTACTATGTTTAGGTATGGGTCTTCAATTCCTGTTCTTGCCAAGACTTTTAGCATGAAAGTATGCTAAATTTTGTCAAAAGCTTTTTCAGCATTTAATGAAATGACCATGTGGATTTTTTCTTTGAGTTTGTTTATGTAGTGGATTGCATTGATGGATTTCTCTATATTGAACCATCCCTGGGATGAAGCCTACTTGATCATGGTGATGTGTTCTTGGATTCCTATGGAAAGAATTTTATTGAGTATTTTTGCATTGATATTCATTAGGGAAATTGGTCTGAAGTTCTCTTTCTTTGTTAAATCTTTGTGGGGTTTGGTATCAGGGTAATTATGTCTTCATAGAAGGAGTTGGTAGTGTTCCTTCATCTGGAATAACAAGAAACCCAGAATAGCTAAAATATTCTCAACAGTTAAAGAACTTCTGGGGGAGTCAGTATTCTAGACCTCAAGCACTACTACAGAGCAACAGTGTTAAAAACTGCATGGTTTTGGTACAGTGACAGGCAGGTAGATCAATGGAATAGAATTGAAGACCCAGAAATGAACCCACACACCCATGGTCACTTGATATTTTACAAAGGACCTAAAACCATCCAGTGGAAAAAAGATATCCTTTTCAACAAAAGGTACTGGTTCAACTGGAGGTCAGCATCAGAAGAATGTAAATTTATCCATTCTTATCTCTGTACTAAGCTCTACTCCAAGTGGATCAAGGACCTCCACATAAAACCAGACACACTGAGCCTAATAGAAAAGAAATAGGGGAAGAACCTTGAGGACGTGGGCACAGGGGAAAATTTCCTGAACAGAACACCAATAGCTTATGCTCTAAGATCAAGAATTGACAAATGGGACCTCATAAAATTACAAAGTTTCTGTGAGGCAAAGGTCATTGTCAAAAGGACAAAACAGTACACAACAAATTTGGAAAAGATCTTCACCAACCCTACATCCAACAGAGGTCTAATATCTAATATATACAAAGAACTCAAGAAGTTAGACCCCAAAGAACCAAATAACCCTATTATAAATGGGGTACAGAGCTAAACAAAGAATTTTCACCTGAAGAATTTCGAATGACTTAGAAGCACCTTAAGAAATGTTCAACATCATTAGTCTTTAGAGAAATGCAAATCAAAACAACCCTGAGATTTCACCTCATACCAGTCAGAATGGCTAAGATTAAAAATTCAGGAGACAAGCAGCTGTTGGCGAGGATGTAAAGAGGAACACTCCTCCCCTGCTGGTGGGATTGCAAGATAGTACTATCATTCTGGAAATCAGTCTCGCGGTAACTCAGAAAACTGGGCATGACACTTCCAGAGGACCCTGTTATACCACTCCTGGGCATATACCCAGAAGATTCACTAACATGTGATAAGGACACATACTCTACTATCTTCTTATTTATAATAGCCAGAAGCTGGAAAGAACCCAGATGTCCCTCAATGGAGGAATGGATACAGAAAATGTGGTATATTTACACAATGGAATACTACTCAGCAATTAAAAACAAAGAATTCATGAAATTTTTAGGCAAATAGTTGGAACTGGAAAATATCATCCTAAGTGAGGTAACTCAATCACGAAAGAATACACATGGAATGCAGTTCCTGATAAGGGGATATTAATTACCCCAGAAGCTCTGAATTCTCAAGACACAATTAACATAGGAAATGATTCCCAAGAAGAAGGAAGGTGAGGGCCCTGGTCCTGGAAATGCTTGATCCAGCATTGTAGGGGAGTACCAGTACAGAGAAATGGGAGAGGGGTAATTGGAGAATGGGCGGAGGGAAGAGAGCTTATGGGACTTATGGGGAGGAGAGACCTGGGAAAGGGGAAAGCATTTGGAATGTAAACAAAGAATATAGAAAATTTAAAACAAAGTAAATGAAAAAAATAAAGATTCAGTACAGGTGTGTTCTCTTAAGAGCTTCCTGATCCTGGCCCATGCCTCTGCCAGTTCATTATGAATTAGCAGACATCATTCTTATGTGGGGCTTCATGGACACCACACTTCTGTCCAGGGCTTCAGAACAGTCCATACATACACTGTGTACACTGTTATTATATTAATTGATGAAAATGAAAAGAAGGAAAATTATATTGTCATACAATATTTGGTTATACTATGCAAAATTGCTAGGTGCCTACTGTTATGGAAAACAATCTATATGATCCCACTATAAACACTTAGTTCTTTAGAAATTATTGTTATTTTCCTTTTAGTTTTTAATAGATAATTTGACATGATTTACTCTTTTTTAAATACTAAGAATTTTGTGTGATTTGTATTACCTAATGTTTTAAAATCCAATTTCTTCTTGAAAATAATTTCTATTAGATTTTGAAATTCTAAAATAATCACATCATTTCCCCATCTATTTCCTCCCTCCAACTCCCCCCAATGCCCCTCCTTTCCTGTTTTCAAATTCATGGCCTCTTTTTTCTTTAATTGTTTATATATATATATATATATATATATATTTATATTTATATTTATATTTATATTTATATATTTATATATTTCTAGCTGCCTCAAAGCCAGCAAACAAAGAAAACATCCTATGTTGAATTTGGTGAGAATATCGAGTGGTATACTGAAAAGAATGTTACACTGGTATTAGTCAGTCTCATGTATAATTTAACAATATATTAATATCTTCAAATATCTAAATACCTATTTATATAGGTATTATATACTCATGAAAGAAAGCTCCTTAAATTTTCAAAATTAATTAATGATAACAAATGTAAAATAAAATTAAATTCAGTGAAGATAAAATTGTTCTTTACAATAAGATAAATAACAAATAATGCAGTCTTATTTTCTAGACAATGTTTGTCTAATTTCAAAGTGTTCAATGCACAGAAAATATTTCTAACAAGATTTACATAAAACATTTCAACTTAAATCATATTTTGAACTAAGTATTTCCTGAGAAAAGAAAAGTTCTCTATAAATAAGCTTGTAATCCCCATCTGAATTTCTATGGCATATTAATTGGACATAAATATAATGTGATTTTACATATATAAATATGAGCAAGCTTAATTGATTTGTATGTTGATTCATGACCATTTCTACCTAGTACTAAAATAAAAAAACATATTTTTAATTTTTTAAAATTCATTGCATGTAGTTCTTTGTGGGGGGAGGGGCTGTGCTGGTACGTGGAATGAACTAAGATGACAGAAGAAGACATCTAATTTCCTGGAGTTGGAGTTATTGGCAGCTGTGAGTTGCCCAACATGGGTGCTGGAAAGTGCATAGGGTCCTCTGCACAAGCAGCATATACTATTAGCTCTTAAATTTAATTTTTTCTAATTTGTTTCTATGAGTGATTTAGGCACTATTAAATTGCTTCAAAGTGTACAAACTATGTTACTAGATCTAAAGCAGGAAGAGTTTGCATCATTTGCATGTGTTTGGTGGGTTGTGGATAAAGTGGAGAGAATAAATGAATGATTTTGTTTGTTTATTTCATGACCCCCTGGAATAAAAATGGAAGAGAGAAGTAGATAGGCACGGGAGGCTGTATTTATATTCATTTTGTCATCATTGTTTCTTCTCACATTTGTGCCTCATCTGCAAATAAAAGACTCTTTTCTATGAAAGTGATTACTCTTCTTTGTCTTAACAACAAAAAGAGTGAGCAAACATCAAGCACAACTGAAATTCTTTTGTTAAGACTGAGGAAAGGGGGATGTTTTTGGTCCCTTGGGCAATGGCATCCTGAATATAATTGAAACTTACATTTCATATTTCTGAGAATAAAACTCATGGCTCAGGGCACCAGAACTTTTGTGAGGGTTTTGGTAATGAATGATACCTCATTATTCTGTTCTTATACATACAGGAACTGAGAAGTCATCTCTCAATTTTTGCTCTTAAAAATTAATTTATTTTATTTTTAATAAGAACTCTCTCTGATCTTACAGGTGAAGGCCTCACTCTCCCAATGTCTTCACTTATAAAGGACCCATTTTCTAATTCCTTTGACCTTAGAGTTTGGATTTCAACATATGCGTCCAGTATACAAAATTTCAGTCCACAGTAAGCAATAAAAAATGTCAAAAATTTCTCATGAAAATAGTTAGAGGAAGAATTCAAGTTGACAGACAATGGCTTTTGCTATTGATCTAAAAATCCCCAAATGCATGAACTGAACAGAGGCTCTCTGAAGAGCCCTAATTCCTATCACTGCCTTACTTTCCTAAGTTCAACCTAAAATTTAATAATTTTTTATTAATTTTCCTGTACTAATTTTGTTGTTGAATGAGATGCCAGAGAGAGAGAGAGAGAGAGAGAGAGAGAGAGAGAGAGAGAGTTACATTATAATGGGGTTGGATACTGTAAAGGCCCCATGTACCATGACAGAAAGATAAAAAGTTAATATGATTTAATCATAAAGTTAACCTTTGTCTACTTATTTTTATATTGATGAGAACTCCATATCTTGTAATGAAACATTTTCCTCCACATCCCTTTTCCAAGGTCTTATCTTTAGTTGTTAGTCTTGTTAACTAATTGGAGGTACTGATAAATGATTCTGGAAATGGCAAAGTTAAAGAATGCCTGAGTTCTCAGTATTTTTTTTCCATTGTTGTGTATGTGTGCATGATGTTTTCCAGACAACCAGTGTCTCTCCTGCTTGCTCTGGCAACCACCTATGCCCACCTTCCAAGACTGATACTGTGCTTACTTACATAAGTTTGGGGGCTCAAAATCATAGTCCTCATCTTTGCTTAAGCAACACTTTGAACACCGAGGCTTCTCCCCCAATGCTAAGAGCACTTAAATTTAGATGTGGTCTTCTTTGGATTGAGCAAGAAACACTGCTCAACAGTTGTTCAAACAGTTGAGAAGTCATTGTCTTATGAGATGATTCAAAGCTAATAGCTTTTCCCTAAAGTCCATCCTTTATTCCTAATAAGATATTATTGCTCTCACTGATGAAAATGAACAATTTGTCTCTTTGTAAAAATAAATATGACATGCTATACTGCAATATTCTTACTGCAAACATGAACTTGAACATATGACACAAACACGGAACATTTTATTTTTTGAGGTCCATGTAATAATGGCAAGATATGGACTGAAGTCCAGCCTACAAGTGAAGTGCTGGAATCCATGTGTTTAAACAAGTCTTAAGAATCATAACTTTGAGAACATTTATTGCTTAAATGTAAACTATGGCTGAAGTGGTATTTAGAAAGCTTATTGCTTTTCTTATGTGAAGTGAAGTAAGCATTTCCTGTTTCAATAAAAGTACTCTGCAGTAATTCTTTGAAATTTTCTTTTGTTTGTAGAGCTACCCTCGGAAAAAATAAACTTCAACCATATCCTGATAATATGTGAAACATTAATGGTAAGAATAGTTGAAGATTATCATGAAAAATAATGCAGATCAAATGATAGACATAAAAAACATTACTAAATTAATTGAAAAAGGAATTACAAACAATTGAAGATTTACATGAAAAAATAAAGGCTTAAATCTTGAAAAATATAGGTTATGGCTTGCGGCTTGACTATATATATTTGTGTAGATGTAATCTCCCTAAAATTATTTGCTTTAAAACTCAAAGCATATAACCTCAAACTTGGTTAAATGTAAAAATTTTAAATGAATACATTGTTCTAAAACACATATATTTTCCTTAAACTTTAATACATGTGTATACACATGTGCATGTGTGTACATATTATTCATTACTCTCTCTTTTTATCTCCTCTGTGTGTGTGTGTGTGTGTGTGTGTGTATGTGTGTGTGTGTGTGTGTGTGTGTGTGTGCATGTCCATGGATAAGTTTATAGTTATTGTTGACTGTTTGGGTGTGAGTAGAGGCATGTCACAGTTTGATGTGGGGATATGTTCGCTCATGCTTCCATAACTTTCTATCATATGTATGTGTATACATATATGCATATATGATGTAAAGTCTCTCATTGAAATTGGAACTTGTCATTTCAAATAATCTGGCTGACCAAAGAAGACCCTCATACCAAATCTACTTGTTTCTGTTCCCATTGCCTAGAATTGAGGTAGGTGCTTCCACATTCAGCTTTATAAAAGTTCACGTGGAGAATTTAAACCCAGGTCTCTATGCTTATGGAGTAAGTTTTTTGTCCACTGAGTCATCTCCCCTGCATTATTAAAATATATTTAATTTGGAAACATTGGGAGTGATATTTAGAATCCACTAGATTGTTTTTAACTCAGAATCCACTAGATATCTAAATATAAAATAATGTTCAAGATGCACTAAATTTAACCCAAAGCAAATTAGAACATTTTACCAATTTTGTTTAAATCACAAAGATGTTCATTGCCTTCAGAAACAGCTATAGTTGACAAAAATCAACGTTTTGATGACAGAAAAGATTTTTTCATGGGAAGATTTTGCATGCAACTTTTAAAACTGCTGGCATATCAATCATGGCACACCAAAAAGCAAATTATTACAGATTCTGTGTGTTTGAACACTAACTCTGTTGCCTTGTCATTTTGCACAACATTTATATTCATCTCCTCATTCACTCATTAGTTTTTCTGCAAAGTAGAACCCAACACTATCATTTAAGCAGACTTCTCATAGAGATTAGAATATGTGGTTTGTGGTATGTTCAATGGTATCTGTTTTGATTTCTTGGCAGACTGAGTTGCCTCATTGTTACTCACAGCCGGAGGATACAAGGACAGCACTGTGGCTCTGCCAAGGGACGCAGAGACCCATCTCTGGATATATATTATGTCACGGAACATTTAGTCATACTCACAGCACAGATATGTCATTAACCTCTTTCCAACAGATGGAGTAAGAACTGCAAGCTTGGGGATCAATGTCCCATAATCAAAGGGCATGTTAAACAACCTGACTCATCGCTCAGGAGCTTCGTTTTTGTTTGTTTGTTTTGTTTATTTTCTAAAACTAACCCAAAAATCTCTGAAGAAGCAACTAAAAAATGTACATTCATACTTTGACAATGAGAATTGAAGAAATAGCCTGGTATGTGATGACCAGTTGAAATCAATCACTTTTCATTAATTAAAATGATTCTGTATTTTAATATAAACAAAACATCAAAAGTTAGAACAAACACCAATGATTTTTAAAGTAACATTAAAATACTATTCCATAAATATTTAAATATGATCATAAAATGAATTATTTCTCACTAAGACAATATATTTGAAGGGCAAAATAAAATTTAATAATTAAAAATTAAAATTGACAATGCTACCTTCACTGTTTCATTAATAAGTATTCTGTAGATACACATAAAATGACTAAATTAAATTGAGTTAAAAATAAAAATTCTTGGTAAAAATGAGTGCAAATTCAAGAACATATTAAACCTACTGATCATAAAGAATTATTGTACACTGTAGAACTAAATAGCACTTCGTTAACATTCAATTTGAAATGTAGTAATACTAAAATATAATTATAATTTAGGAAGATAATTACTAATGTTAGCCAAAAATATATATCTAGTTAATAAAGCATTTTAGAGATATAAATGTTAAATAATTTTTGTGATTAAAATTAGAAATTATAGCTATAAAATTAAGGCAACAATTATTTCATGTTTAATATTAACTGCATTTGAGATAAAATACATTATTTATTCTTTCTGTATGTGTACAACTGTTTATATAAGCATACACTCTATGTGTTGAGATAGGCTCTCTCTAAGAACCTATCTTAATAGTCTAGTAGAGTCAGTGGAGTTCACTGATATACTAGACTAGCTGCCATGCTCCCCAAGGTGTCCCCCTGCCTCAGTCCTCCAGCCACAGGAATACAGGTATGTGCCTGCCATATGCTTAGTTGTGCTTAGGAAAAACCTAAATTCCTCATGTTTGCTCAGAAAGCTCTTTACGTGATGAGTTTTCCACGTAACCAAGGCCACTATACTTCTTTTATTTTTGAGAATATTTTAGATATAGTATATTCTGATCAAAGTTTTATCGCCCTCATCTTCTCTCAGATCCCCACATCACTGTCCATTCGAAGACATAACTTTCTCTCTTTTTCTCTTTAGAAAAGTATCACTTAAATCATTTTGGCATTTGGCCCACAATCAAGGAAAGAGTATCCCAAGTTTCTATAGTCTGAATTTCTATACTTTTGCACAACACACAACCTATTAAAGAAGAAAATGGAAAAAAGGACATACCTGTCATTTCCAAGACTTTTGGAAAAAATAGTCTCCAGAATTGGCATTGGGGAGCACGGAGTTTAGAGTCTATTTTTGATTTCTCTGTGTTCAAGGTTAGGTATTTTTGTTCAGTACTTGTGAAGAGAGGCCACATTGTGCTATTGCCCTGGGTCCCATTGGGATGTCTAGAAAATTAAACAGAGACAGTATAGATTTATAAAATCATTGTTGGATAAAATTATTGTCCTCTGTACTTTCTAATAAATTTCAAACCAACATAAAAAAGTGGTTCCATTTAGATGACAGCAGGAATGAACTAATATCAAGTATGTGTAGCATAAATAAACTTTCTTTTTAATATCCTGAACTACCATGTTAAAGGAAATTGTAGGAACTGAAATTCAGTGTATTTATTTTGGTATAATATGAGAAATACTTTAATTTTTAGAAAATATGTCTTGATTTACACTTAACCACACTCTAAAAGGAAATATTAGTTTTATTACCCGGGCATCTTTCTCTATATCAGCCATAAAGATTTTACTGTTACTTTTAATTTTTACAGTCCAGTTATAATAGTCAAAATTAATACCACTGACTCAATCCTCTCATGGCCCCAATTGCATTCTGCTAATTCTCAATAATATAGTCTGGATAGAGCATTAAGCATCTCCTTATTATACTTTGATCCTACTCTTCTAGGAAAGGGGCATGCCTCATTTTAAAATCCTCTTACTGACCTTTGTTTTACTCTTTAAAAATAAAAATTTCTGTTTTCTCAGATTTTCTCCTTATGCAAAATTACAGGATTAAAATTCTACTTGAACTTTCTATAAAATTTCTAATGAAAAACTCTATCATTCATAGAACATTTACATATTGTTACAAGAAAGAAATTTGCAAGCAATGTTAGGAGATATAAAACTTGGAGATTGACAGAAAAATCTGACATGATGAAAGTTTGGAAAAAAGCTGATGTTCATCCAAAACAGTTATCTAGAGGCAGATTTTACCAGGAACTTGTGTTGAATGAGCCCCATAAATTCACATTTCATCACAGGCTCAGGAATACTCGAGCATGAATTTAGGAGCTTTAGCAACAAATAGCTTCCTGATGGACTAGTTGATTTTATGTGGAATTGGATGATTGAGTACGGATTATTAATAACCAGCTATTTAGGTATCAACCTAGAATTGAAGCTTCTAGCTTTAGGGTATTATTTGAAGGAGGTCAGGAGGAAAATGTTGCCTGATCACAGATGGCACATTGCCTGGGAGAATCACAGAGTTCTTCACCTTTCTTTAAAAGCTGTAGAAACCAACAGGTCCAGCTGCTGGAGGCTGGATATTAAATAAAGAGAACCAGTGGTGTGATTCTAAATGGTAATTTTGATGCGGCTAAACTACCCACTTTCATTATAATTCCTCTCTAATTAACTTATGGAAATGTTTTAAATGCACACTCATTCCTGCAGTTGGGACCTAAGACAGAGCTGAATTTTTTGGAGTTCAAGAGCAGAACAGTAATGGCAAATTCAGTGAGCACTTAGCAAGCTTTGTCATTTGAAATGACTTATAATATACCACATTGTAACTCTGAGGCAATAAATTTCCTCTGCTCATGGATGCAGAGGTTTTCAAAAACATGACTGAAGCAGCTATTCAAGTGACAGAGCAATTTACTCTCTAATTTGAACAAATCTCCCAGGAACTGAAACTTAGAAAGTGATAGAATTGTCTTCCTGACTGTATCAATTAAAAACTTGTGAAACGCAGTGTATTTCCCAGACTCATGATTCTAAAGCATGATGTAATTCAGATCTCACTTATAAGATACATTTGAACATCTAGAGTTTTCTATTTCTGTAAAATATTTTCTGCTTTTGTCACAAAATAAAGAGTTGAAAATGATTATAACATGAAATGTTTCTAGAAGCAGTGAGCCTTTATTTTTATTGTCATGTATTTTTAACTTTGAGATATACAAAATGTTCAAAAGCTCAGTTATTATAATTTTCTCTTATATAAATGTGAAAGGTTATGAGGCAAGGCCAGGATAACCAACCAAAGTGATGTTTTTTTCTGCCTATGGTACAAAACCGTTGTCTGCATCTTATAAATATCTTGTCAGACATTTAATAATTTTATCTATGGAATTGATTAAGAAAATCCTAAGTATTATTGTAAGTTATCCTGGTAAGAAATGGTGAGCATTTAGTTTGATCTTTCAGTTTTCTTTAAAAATGCAGGCTTAACCTTGATTATGTTAATAGAAGAATTAAGATAAATTTTAAGGCAGGGAACTGGTTCTGTCAGTAAAGTGTTTGCCACAAACAAACAAAAAAACAAAAACAACAAAAACAACAACAACAAACAAGCTGCATTTGGATCCTTGCTCGCCATGTAAAATCTGTTTGTGGCAGCTCTTCTGCAACTTCCAGTACTGAAGTAGGAGACAAATTGCTGGTGCTTGCTGTTTGGAGAGACTAAATGAATTAATAAATTTCAGGTTTAGTGAGAAACCAGATTTAAAAGTATTGTGGAATGCGACTACTGAAAAAAATCTAATGTGTGTGCATGTGCACACACACACACACACACACACACACACCACAAAGCACATATACATATACCAGTAACACACAAAAAGAATATCGAGAATTAACTCATAACATATTTACAATCATGTCAGATAGTTAAATTTAAAGTGAACTATTTGGAATGTGCTTCAAATCTTAGTATAATAAAAAAGATGTTCAATAATTATAAATTAAAGATCCACCTGAAACAATTAGTTAGATATTTTGGAAGATAGAACTATCCTAAATACTTTATTAAATAATCAAATATTGATGAGTTTGTGTTTCATAAAACATAAATAAGTAAAGTATATTAAGAACTGGAGGGTGCAGTTTCCATCTGCACTCAGATCTGACCCTGTGCCACAGCTCTCCATATACAGGTCCCACCAGGAATGAGCTGGTCTTCCAAGAGTGTTAACACACCTTAGAGCACAGGTGACACCAGCACTTCTGCTCAAATACCTGACTCTAGAGGGACCAAACAAGAGCCATCAGGACATGAGACCGAGGAATGGCCAGGGACAGGATTCTTCTAATTTCTGTCTATGCCCAAGATCAGACACTGTGCCACAGCTCTGCAGACCCAAATTTCTGCTGGAAAGAAATGGTCTCCCTGGAGTGCTGTCACACAGAGCATATAGAAGGGAAAAGCCACAGTCAGAGACAACAAGTCCAGCTAATGCCAGTGATTACCAAATAGGAAGAGGCAAGGGCAAGAACATAAGCCACAGAAACCAAGGCTACTTGGCATCATCTTAACCCAGTTCTCCCACTACAGCAAGCCCTGAATACCCCAACACACAAGATAAGCAAGACTCTGATTTAAAATCACATCTCATGATGATTATAGAGGACTTTAAGAAGGACATAAATAACACCATTAAAGAAATAGAGGAGAAGTCAGTTAAAGAATTAGAAGCCCTTAAGGAAGAAACACAAAAATACCTTAAAGAAGTACAGGAAAACACAACCAAAAGGATGAAGGAATTGAACAAAGCCATTCAGGATCTAAAAATGGAAACAGAAACAATAAAGAAATCAGGAAGGGAAACAAAACTGGAAGTAAAAACTTAGTAAAGAGATTTGGAGTCATAGATGCAAGCATTAGTAACAGAATACAGAGATAAAAGAGAGAATCTCAGGTGCAGAAGATACTATAGAAAACATTGACACAATAAAGAAAATGCAAAATACATAAAGCTCCTAATCCAAAACATCTGGGAAATCCAGAACACAATGAGAAGACCAAATCTAAGGAAAACAGGTATAGAAGAGAGTGAAGACTCTCATCTTAAAGAGCCAACAAAATTATAGAAGAAAGCCTCCCTAACCTAAAGAAAGAGATGCCCATGAACATATAAGAAGCTTATAGAACTCTAAATAAATTGGACCAGAAAAGAAATCCCCCCAATCACATGATAATCAAAACACCAAATATACCAAAAAATAATAACTAACTTATATAAATAACTGATATACAATCAGACCTATCAGAATTAAACCAGAGAATATGAAAGTTAGAAGAAGAACCTGGTCAGATGTCATACAGACCCTAAGAGAACACAAATGCCAGCCCAGGTTACTATACCCAGGAAAAATCCCAATTACCATAGATGGAGATACCAAGATACTCCATGACAAAAACAATTTTACACAGTATCTTTCCATAAATAAAGCCCTTCATGAAGGGAAACTACACCCTAGAAAAAGCAAGAAAGGAATCTTCTTTTTTAATTTATTTTTATTTTCTATATTCTTTGTTTATATTCCAAAGGCTTTCCCCTTTCCCAGTTTCCCCCTCACCATATGTCCCATAAGTCCTCTTTCCCCTCCCCCACCTCGCCCATTCCCCAATCACCCCACCACCACCATTTCTCTGTTCTGGTACTATCCTAGAGAGAGTACTGGATGCAGTCTTTTCAGGACCAGGATCCTCTCCTTCCTTTTTCTTGGGAATCTTTTGATTTGCTAATTGTGCCTTGAGTATTCAGAGCTTCTGGGCTCATGAATATCAAAATATCAGTGATTGCAATTCATGCATATTTTCTTGTGATTGGGTTAATTCACTTAGGATGATATTTTCCAGATCCAACCATTTGCCTACAAATTGTATGAATTCATTATTTTTAATTGCTGAGTAGTATTCCATTATATAAATATACCACATTCTCTGTATCCATTCCTCCTTTGAGGGACATCTGGGCTCCTTCCAGCTTCTGGCTATTATAAATAAGGCTGCTATGAACATAGTGGACCATGTGTCTATTGCATGCAGGGGAATCCTCTGGGTATATGCCCAGGAAGGGTATGCCAGGGTCCTCTGGAAATGTCATGCCCAATTTTCTAAGGAACCACCAGACTGATTTCCAGAGTGGTTGTACCATCTTGCAATCCCACCAAGAGTGGAGGAGTGTTCCTCTTTCTCCACATCCTTGCCAACACCTGTTGTCTCTTGCGTCAACAAGAATGTCTCTTAGCCATTCTGACTGGTGTGAGGTGAATCTCAGGGTTGTTTTGATTTGCATTTCCCTGATGACTAATGATGTTGAACATCTCTTAAGGTGCTTCTCAGCTATCCGAATTTCTTCTGGTGAAAATTTTTGTTTAACTATGTACCCCATTTTTAATAGGGTTATTTGTTTTTTAGGGGTCTAATTTCTTGAGTTATTTGTATATATTGGATATTAGCCGTCTGTCGGATGTGGGGTTGGTGAAGATCTTTTCCCAATTTGTTGGTTGCTGATTTGTCCTTTTGATGCTGAAAAAGCATTTGACAAAATTCAGCATCCTTTCATGCTAAAAGTCTTGGAAAGAGCAGGAATTTAAGGCCCATACCTAAACAGTAATATACAGCAAACCAGTAGCCAACATCAAACTAAATGGAGAGACACTTGAAGCAATCCCACTAAAATCAGGGACTATACAAGGCTGCCCTCTCTCTCCATACCTTTTCAATATAGTACTTGAAGTTCTAGTGAGAGCAATTAGGCAACATAAGGAAGTCAAACGATACAAATTGGAAAGGAAGAAGTCAAACTATCACTATTTGCAGATGATATGATAGTATACTTAAGTGACCCAAAAAACTCCACCAGAGAACTTCTATAGCTGATAAACAACTTCAGCAAAGTGGCTGGTTATAAAATCAACTCAAGCAAATCAGTAGCCTTCCTGTTCTTAAAGGACAAGCAGGCTGAGAAAGAAGTTATGGAAATAACACCCTTCACAATAGCCACAAACAATATAAAGTATCTTGGCAGGACTCTAACTAAACATATGAAAGATCTGTATGACAGGAACTTCAAGTCCTTGAAGAAAGAAATCGAAGAAGACCTCAGAAGATGGAAAAATATTTCATGCTTTTGGATTGGCAGGATCAATATAGTAAAAATGGCCATCTTGCCAAAAGCAATCTACAGATTCAATGCAATCCCCATCAAAATCCCAAATCAATTCTTCATTGATCTAGAAAAAGCAATTCTCAAATTCATCTGGAGCAACAAAAAACCCAGGATAGCTAAAACTATTCTCAACAATAAAAGGACTTCTGGGGGAATCAATATCCCTGACCTCACGCAGTACTACAGAGCAGTTGTGATTAAAAACTGCATAGTATTGGTACAGCAGCAGGCAAATAGATCAATGGAAAAGAATTGAAGACCCAGAAATAAACCCACAGAGTTAAGGTCACTTGATCTTTGATAAAGGAGCTACAACCATCCAGTGGAAAAAAGATAGTCTTTTCAACAAATGGTGCTGGTTCAACTGGAGGTCAACATGCAGAAGAATGCGAATTGACCCACTCTTATCTCCTTGTACTCAGATCAACTCCAAGTGGATCAAGGACCTCCATATAAAACCAGACACACTGAACCTAATAGAAAAGGAACAGGGGAAGACCCAGGAGGACATGCGCACAGGGGGAAAGTTCCTGAACAGAACACCAATAGCTTATGCTCTAAGATCAAAAATTACAAATGAGACCTTATAAAATTACAAAGTTTCTGTAAGGCAAAGGACACTGTCAGAAGGACAAAATGGCAACCAACAAATTGGGAAAGTAATCATCTTTTAACAAACACAAGAGAATAGCCATACAAACATAATTCTACCTATAACAATAAAAATAACATGAAACAAAAATTACTATCTTAATATCTTTGAATATCAATGAACTCAATTCCCCAATAAAAATATAATGACTAACAGGCTGGATACCTAATAGGATGCAGCATTTTGATGCATACAGAAAATGCACCTCAGTGATAAAGACAAACATTACCTTAGAGGAAAAGGCTAGAAAACAATTTTCTAAGCAAATGGTCCCAAGAAGCAAGCTGGAGTAGCCATTCTAATATCTAATAAAATTAGTTTTCACCTAAAAGTTATCAAAAGAGTTATGGAAGGACACTTCAAATTCATCAATGGAAAAAGTCTACCAAAATGAACTCTCAATTCTAAATATCTATGCTCCAAATGCAAGGGCATCCACATTCATAAAAGAAACATTACTAAAGCTCAAAGCATGCACTCCACCTCATATAATAACTATGGCAGACTTCAACACCCTACTCCCATCAATGGGCAGATCATGGAAACTAAAGAGAGATACATTAAAACTAGCAAGTTATGAACCAAATGGTTTTAACAGATTTATAGAACATTTCATCCTAAAACAAAATAATATACCTCTTCTCAGTACCTCATGGTACCTTCTTCAAATCTGATCATATAATTTGTCATAAACCAGGCCTCAACAGAAACCAGAAGACGGAAATAATCTTATGCATCCTATCAGATCGCCATGGATTAAGGCTGGTCTTCAATAAGAACAAAATCAACAGAAAGGCCACAAAGATATGGAAGCTGACTCTACTCAGTGATAACGTTTTTCATTTCTGTTTGTTATCCTCTGCTCTGTTATTTATCCTTTTCTGTTTCAGTCATGTGGTTTAGACCAGAAATATCACAATAGATGGAGAAACCAAGATATTCCATGACAAAACCAAATTTACACATTATCTTTTCATAAACCTATTATCCACCTAAACAAAGGATAATAGGTGGAAAATGTCAATACAAGGAGGGAAACTACACCCTGGTAAAGCAAGATAGTAACCTGCTTTCATCAAACTCAAAAGAAGATAACCACTCAAATATAAAAATAAATTTTAATTAACTTTAAAATACCATATGGATATAGTATAATATAACAATATATAATTAAATAAATACGAATTGTGGATGCTCAGTGTCTATCCTATGCCTAAGCAAAATATCCACCTACCAAAGTCTTGCAGTTTGAACTGAACGAATCATCTGCAAAATTTTGGCTGTATTGTTAGTCAATTCAGCATCATTATAAAATATAAAATAATTTAATATAGAAATGAAAAATAGTTTTATTTTCAATGTTTGATGGATATGTTATAAACATTACTACTCTAAACTTAATTAAAAATAAAATGGATTTCTCAAATAATAGATTGATATGTGTGTGCATCATTTATGTCATATAATACTTTGTGTCCTATGCCTGTGCCACATGTATGCTTTAAACTTCACACTTAAAACATCTCATTCATTCATTCATTCATCAGGTATTTGTGTGTGTCTCACTACAGGGTGATGTTAACTTACAGAGTCATGTCTCTCCATCCACAACTTAGTTCCCAGAACTTCACTCATTCTGGTAGATGCTTTCTTGTCCGTGCTGTCTCACTAACATCATTTTCTAATGTAAACTGAACTCATTTTTACCAATGCCAAGTTAAGTTTACCATTTTTGACTCACTATACTATATAAAGGAGGAATTATTTGATTATTTCTTGCACATTTTAAAGTATATTTGATTTCAAAGAGGACTTAGAATAACACTTTTCAAAAGCAAGAGAAAAGAGTGGAGAGGAAACAAGTTGGGAGGAAAGAAAAGAAAGATGTAGAGAAGTTCACATGATGAGAGGAGAGGACATTGGTCCTGTGATGCCACAGTGTAGAGGAACGCCAGGTCAGGAACGTGGGACTGGATAGGTTGGTGAGCAGGAGGAGGGACAATGGGATAAGGGGTTTTCAGAGGGGAAATGAGGAAAGGGATAACATTTGAAATGAAAATGAAGCAAATATCTAATAACAAAAGATAACTATTATAATCCAGCTAAATAATTTGATAAAAACACAAGAGTCATCAATGTGCCAGACTTCCTAAGGAAAGGAAATTAGAAGAATTACTTCCACCGAGTTGAGTAAATGAGAATATGGTTTATTAAAGTAAATGTACATTGGAAAAACAAGGAATCCTTATCACATCTCCTTCAAGTTTTAAGGTAATTAATAATTACAGCTATGGAAGGCATGCAAAATATCAAAAGGAAGCTTTAGTGCTGACCAAAAGCAAACAAAAATTATGATTCTTCTAAAAATGTATGTTGTGATATGGCCGTCATGAAACTAAGAATAATATTCACATTCAGTATTTTAACAGTGATCATCTCTGCAATGAGACACCTTACCTGACTATAATACTGTTTTCCTTTCTGTTCTTTTTTTTCCTGGAGCCTACCAGTAGAGCCTTACGTATATTGTTAATAGATATTGTTCATATCAATTTTATTAAAAAATTCATTTCCTTAAGTATAAAACATATTTCTCTTAGATAAAATTAAAATCTACCACAAACTCTGACCATTTCCAAATCCTATTTTCATCATATATGTGTATGTATGTATCCATCTATATAGAGAAATATATATATATATATATATATACATATATATGTACACACATATATAAACACATGTATACATATATATAACTACAATCATGTCCATTTTAAAGTACATTTTCTATATTTTTATGAGAATATATAAATCTTAAATAGCATCAAAATGCATTCATAAATGTAACTCACTCTCCTAAATACTTCTGAATGTTCCAATATCCCTTTAGAATGGATTCAAGAAAAATAGCTGGATAGCATCATGTAAACAAATTGATTTCTATGGCTTCCTGGTGCTCTTTAAAGTTGGGATGTATTTGATATTGTGACTTCAGCTTAACGGGCAAAAGGCTTCCATATAATGATTTCTAAATTATTTGTGGACGGTTGGTGTGATGGCTGAACTTAGCTCATGGTCTGGAAATTACTGGTTATTTTCCTCCACATTATTTTGACAGAAGGCTTTTTTAAGCATTAAAAAGGAATATCAGGCAATTCAGCCACACCCCACCTCCAGGAAATGGATTGGGTATATACTAGAACTGGAAGATAACACAATCCTCCCTTCCTTCCTTTCCCTTTCCATCTTTCTGTTCATTCCCTTTGCTTCCTTCTTACCATTCCTCCTTCTCCATCTTCCCCTCCCCCTTTTCCTTCTTCTCTCATCCTTCCTTCATCCTCCCTCCTACATTATTTACTTCCCTTTTCATTAACTTTGCAAATATATCCAGACTTATAAGCTATTTTCTAAAAGCAAAGATGCATGATTTTCATCTCCACTAAAGTTTTCCAGTGACAGCAAAGCAAATGTCACCATTTGGATGCAGTCTTGAACCCTAGAGGGACTATAGCCCTATGATTTTCGTGGTTCCAATGGCCTTTCACTTAATAACAGCAGAGCTCTAATTTAATAATGGGGAAGACTTTGCATTAAATTTAGATGAAGAAACAACTGCTAACTTGGACCTGGCTCCTCGTCAGCAATGGCTGAGTCCTTCATGCTTTGCTCTCCTTCTCTATTTGTTCAAGTCTTTGCTGTACAATATAGCAGTTTCAGGAAGGAGTTGCAGAAATGCCAAGAAAATGTCTTGTAAACTTTGCTTTAGTGTTAGGAGATCTGCATTCTAAAGGGATGCTGGAACATTCAGAAGTATTTGGGAAACGAATGCTCTGAAAACAAACCAAAACCAGATGGGAATTTGGGCTGATCAGACCATTCATTGGATTCAAAAAATCCAAAGTTTTGTGGGTTTTTTGTTTTGTTTTATTGTTTTGTTTTGTTTTTGTATTTTGTTTTCTTTCTTTCTTTTTTCTCTTTCTCTCTTTCTTTCTTTTTCTCTTTCATTTCTGTCTTCCTTTCTTTCTTCTTTCTCCCTCTTCCTTCCCTCCCTTTCTCCTTTCCTTCCTTCTCCCCTTGTCTCTCACTTTGTGTGTGCATGTGTGTGTGTGTGTGTGTATAAGTCTTTGTGTCTGTTTCTTGTGCATGTATATCTTTGTGTGTGTGTGTGTGTGTGTGTGTGTGTGTGTGTGTGTGTGTTTCAATTGTGGAAAGTCATGACATTTTTTTGACTAACCTGACTAGAACATAAACGGGGCAAACGCAGCTGTTACCTTTAGTTCACTTCTCTATCCTAGAACAGTTAATGCTCAATATAAATCTGCTTCACACAATTTTTATTGGCCTGAAGACTTGATTAAGTGAACCAGGCATAAGATTTATTGATTTTGAACAGAACTTCAAAGTCATTGGATTATACTAAACCAATCATGAACCAGCAAGGGGTCTTAGGGGATAAAAGTGCTTTGCTCTAAGCCTGAAAATCTACACCTGTGTCCTTGGCCAGTGTGGAAATTGGAAAGAATCTATTTTTGCAAGTTCTCCTCTGACCTCCACATGTGTGCACACTGGGAGAAATACATTTAATAATAAAGCACTATAAATTACTTATACATTATAAAAGTCTAACTTTTCAGTCTGACTATGCAAAGAAAAGTACTAATTAATTTTGTGCCAAGAAACTGGCATTTATCCAGAATATGATGTACTTAGTATTCACATAAGATCTACATCAAGATTTAACTAAATATGAATGGTGTACTTTGACATCTAGTTCTTGAATGTTTTTTTATCTTAGTAACTAGTATATGGACTTTAATAAATTTTTTATTTTAGGTTTATTTTGTGAGATTATAATAAAATGACAAAATTTCTCTTTTCTTTCATTCCATCCTCCCTTCAAGCCCTCCCAATTATCCCTCTTCCTTTTTCTCTTTCAAATTCATGACTAGGATTTTTTAACTAATTATTATTGCCTGCATATGTGTGTGTATGTGTATGAGAATATATACATACATATATGTGGGTATGTATATTATATATGTATATACATATACACACATATATGTACATATACATACACATATGTGCGTGAATGTGTATGTTATATTTGTTACTTATAATGTCATTTATATGTATTTTTCAGGTCTGACCTTTGTGCACTGGACAAACATCTGGTTTACTCATCCCTGGGGAAGACCACCTCTCACTTCCAGCTTTTCTTGTTTGCCTATAGTTTTTTTAACATATGTCTGAGGTGTCAAATTTTTTTTATTCAATATATTCTTTATTAACATTTCAATGATTTCCCCTTTCCTGGCTCCTCACTCCCTGAAAGTCCCATAAGCCCTCTTCCCTCCCCCTGTTCCCCCATCCACCCCTTCCCACTTCCCTGTTCTGGTCCACTTTTGCATATCCATTGATATCATCTGAGCTCATCACACATTTGGATATTCATGTTGGGAAGACGATGGATGTCTTTTCTGACATTACCAGCAGACACAACCTCATAGCAAAATCTCTTATCTTTTAGATATTATAATCTTTCTTCCCTCTCCTCACCAATGTTCCCTGAGCCATTTTTTCAGAGTATTTTGTAGATGTATCTTTTAGGAATGGATTCTGCAACTCTGCATTTGCATTGGTTGTGATATGCTATAATGGTCTTTGATGTAAAGTGATGTTTCCATGATAGTGGTTAAAACTACATTTATTTGTGGGTTTAAGGGCAAACAAATGTGTGTGCGTGCTTGTGCTCGCGCATGTGCGCGCGCATGTATGTGTGTATGAGTGTGTGTGTGTATTATTGCTAGGAATTATGCAGGTTTAGTAAATTAGCGCCTGTATACTCACTTTGAATAACCATGACTTGCACTATATAGATAGCTAGTATTTCAGTACAAGGCATTATTCTCCTCTTGTTGAGAGAGACCTTAGTCTAATTACAGAGCTCTGGGTAACCATCAAACTATGCATGATGCTATTGCACATTTAGGATTATCAGGCCAAACTGGTCACAGATGTACTTCACACACATCTTAGCTGGGTAAGAGTATGGGGCGCCTCCCTTCTTCAGAATAGAAGTTATTCTAAAACCACTTAAGTGTTAGTTCCTAGGTAAAAAACAAACAAACAAACAAATAAATAAACAAGAAGAAAAAAAACAACAAAATGAGAACACAATTCAGCAATTCTGTAGGTAGAGATTGGGGACCCACCACTTTTATTGCAAGTAATAACGAATCTTTAGATATTGCCAGGGGTCCAACTGGGCAGAATGTGCCCAAATACAGTGAGTACCCTGACATCTTGGCAGAAACTAATCAAGTGATCTCTGCATTGTGCCTCCTCGCTGAAGCTGGAAAATCCAGTGTACACTCTTCCAGCTGAGCACCCTGCCTCTCTTCTCATGCTGTGCTGCTCAGGTGCTGAACTGGTCTTTGTGGTATCAACCCTGCACATTTGCTTGGGCTACTGAATGATCTCAGTGGAGAAGCAGATAGGAAGAAAGCAGAAGTGACAACCAACAGAAAGTTCTGACTTAGTTCCAGAATTTTATATCTGTTCACTTGTGGTATGTCCTTGATGTCTAATTTTTATGAAACAGGTTGTGTCAATGTTATGAATAGATGCAACGACTTCTTCAAATCATGCAAGCTGAGTGTTAGGGGCTGTGGGGCACATTGTTTATAAATGGACAATTTGAAACAAGGGTTCATTAAAATTTATCTTGCAAGATTTATGTAAGTTCTTGGCACCTATATGTTTTAATATTTACTTAGTACTATATGGGGCTAAACTGGCAGAAATATGATGTACAAAGTGATGAACCATTGTAAAAATGTCATATATATATATATATATATATGTATTAGATAGTATTAAAACTTGATAATGATGAGGTATCAGAAAACTATTATACAAGTAATTATAAGATTTGGTTTACATTTGAAACTATCACTCCAATAACTACTGAGTATCAACAATGGGAAAAAAGGAGGATGACTATTGCAGTAAATGAGATAAAATTCTATGGCAGCTTAAATCAGGAATGTGACCATGAAAAGAGCAAGGTCTAAATTGTTATGGTATGTATTTTGGAGGCAGAACTAATAACATTTGCTGATATGCTATAAGAAAAAATATTAAACACAGCAAATACATGTTTTTAAGCCACTAGAAAATGAGACATTTACCAAGCAATGAATAACTTTATGAGTTTTTCCATGATACATTATACCATGGCAATAAAGAATATGATTTAAGAGTGCAATAAACAAGATTGCAAAATATCTGAGAATGAAGCTATGCAAGAACGAGGAAATCAGAAGCCAACTAATTATTAACTTGTTTTCCAGCAACCATTCTAACTCCTTAGTATATACACAAGAATTCGTTGGACAACAGAAATAATTTGCTTACATATTTGTGAAAGAAAGTTATGCTGAGGAAGATCAACTAGTAACTAATAAGAGGATTCAAACAAAGGATATATTTTTAAAGATTTATATGTGTATTCATGTGCATGTGTGTGAGTATATGTGTGGGCATATGTATACACACATGTGAGGAGGGATTTCTGCAGGCTAGGAAAAGACATTGGCTTCCCTGAACCTGGCTTTATATGGAGTTGTGAACTGCTGATTGTGAGTGATAGTAACTCAACTTTATTCCTTTTCAAGAGCAGCAGCGTCTCATAAATTCCAAGTCATCTATTTCTCCGGTCCCTAGAAAGGAAAATATTGTGTGTAGAATATTACAGTAAAGTTTTAAACCTCATTATATTTGTTTTATGTTGTTTTATACAACCATATTGTTATATTATTAAACAATTCGGCATACATTTTCCAAAATGAGACAGAAAACACTACTTAGACATATGTTCAGAACTACTACAATAAACTTTCCACTAACCTCTTAAATTTGTCTAACAATAAGGTTATACTTTATGATATGCAGTGAATATCACAACTATAATCATACTGTTTTAAAGAGGACTCTAGATGAGTTGTATTTTTAAAGGTCAGAAAGACTTAATGTAGTGAAACACTAGGTCACTTGCTGTGGAGATAGACCAACTGTGTCATTGATACTTGGTCTTTTTTGTTTTATTTTGTTTTTAATATGTTTTTCTTTTCTTTTTTCTTTACTGGTATGTGTGTGTGTGTGTGTGTGTGTGTGTGTGTGTGTGTGTCTGTGTGTTTGTGCCTGTGTGTGCCTGTGTGTGTGTTTGTAGCTCACAAGCTAATTTGTGACATTTAGTTCTCTCCTGCTACCATTAGAATCCCAGACACTGGATTCAGGTCATCAGGCTTAGTAGCTAGATACTTCAAGCAGTATGTCTTCTTGCTGACTCTTGTTTTGTTTCGTGCATAAGCAAGGGAAAGAAGAGAGTTGTTTTTGATATAGGGAAGTCTGTGAAGAGGTTATTAAACATATGTATTAGATATATAAAGTTTGACATATTTATTAAAAATGTCTAAGGGAATTTGTGCATAATGCCTAGGATTTCCAGGAGAAATTCAAGCTGGGCCATAACTGGATATCACCAGTGCTTACATTAAGAGCAGCAAAATGGAACTAAATTTTCTATGGGATAAAGAAAGAAAGCATAAACGCTGTGTAAGGAATGAGCTTGACTTTATACGTTTTAGAGATGAGAATTAGAAAATGTAAAGGAGATATTTTTAATGACATATCATTTTAAAACATGTGTGCATGCACATGTGTGTGTGTGTGTGTGTGTGTGTGTGTGTGTGTGTGTGTGTGTGTGTGTGTGTGTGTGTGTGTGTGTGTGTGTGTGGTGTAGATGCCCAAAGAGTTGCAATCAGGATATTCGACCCCCTGCTCCTAGAGTTTGAGGTAGTTGTGAGCAAACTGAGGTGATGCTAAGAAACAAACGAGGGTCCCATGGCGGGGGAGCAAATGCTCTTAAACACTGAAAGTCTTTCCAGCCCGGCAATGGAAATTAATCAGGAAGTGAATGAGAAGCCTGGTAATTTAGGAGGGTCTCTATGACTCATCTGTAAATAATGCTTCAAGACATGAGTGTGTGCCAGGTTCCAGATGGCTGTGTAAGGGGAGGTGTGACACAGTTCCTGTCCCTGGAACATTGCCTGGCTGTCGATCCCCATGATCTGTATGTGTGCTGATGGCTGCTGCTGCCCTGAACCTGATCTTCTGTTTTCAATCTTTCTTCCCTGGGACTATACTACTCCCCATTATTCAGAGCTAAGCACATCATTATAAATGAAACAAATGCAGTTCTCAGGAAGGAGGACTAGAGATGGTCACAAGACTGGAGGAGGAGGCACAGGTCTTCTGCTTGGCCTTTAGGGCCATGTGAAAGGACCTAGATAACAAAACCACAGAGGCCATAAAAGCCTATGTGGCCCTTGGTAGAAATAGTTCATTACAGGTCTTGGCCTTGAATTTAGAATCAGGAGGAGATGCATGTACCCTCTGGTCCAATGACTGCTGCATTAATTATTCATGGTGAAATTGGGGATAGAATTATGTTATCAAAAGAAAAAGAAAGGGTATGGATAGAAAAAATAAGAATTTGTATATGATTTAGAAATAGATACTGTTAGAAGGATGAAATACAAGGCTATGAGATGGCTAGGATGAGAAAAAAAGGATGAGAGTTTTAAGAGATGACTTAAAGCATATAAAATGTTAGAGCTTTGTTCTCCTAGCTATTTGAGCAACTGGAGATCATAATGCCTGGAAAAATATTAGATAGAGCTATCCACTTTACTTACACAAAATTCAAAACTTTGTCAGGAATCATTTTACTTTTAGTAGGTGGTCATCCTTCTATTCTTAAATGAAAATAGCTACTAAAGATTGCTGTCTGCTGCGCCAGAAAACCAGAAGAGCTGTGTCCAGCTATCCGTGAAGAACAGGCTGTGTAAACCTGTAAGGAAATGTGCTTTTGCTTTGTGTTTATTTTCTGCTCTAAGGATGTGGGGGTTGGGACTATTGATTCAGAATTCATAGAATATAGGTAAATTTAAGGATTATTTGGATATTATTAACTAGGATCAAAGCTTTGGTGATGTAGCTTTAATAAATAAAAGACTGGGTTCAAGCTCTCTGGATGGGAGAAGGCAACAGCATGAAGAGGGTGAGAAAGCAAAAGAATGAAGGGAGAAGAAGAAGAAAGAATGATGAGGATCTTCATGGAACAGAGAGAGTACCTGAACTGAGAGCTTGCATCTACTACTGACTCCGAGTCATTATTGAATCAGCCCCACTCCCATCCCTGCCTTTCTCAGGACCCTTCTCACACCTAGCCTGGACCTTGGTAAGTGTGCCAGTACTGAAAACTGCTGAAAACCAAGAAACCAGATAAGTAAGCTGGCTGAGAATGATCTACAACTGGGAATGCAGAAAAGAGTTTGTGTACTCTGAAAGTGTGTGGCATGAAGTCACAGGGATAGTGGACTAGTGAAAATGTGGAGCGAAGAGAGAAATAGAGGCAATGAGGAAAGATATTTAATTTGCTAGTTTTACTGTCAAGATAAGAAAAGAGGGGAACTAGAAAAACATTTAGATAGTATTAATACGGTCACCGGGGATTGGGCTCCACAGAATCCTTCCTGAATGCAGATAGGGAGAGAAAAGAATAGGTTAGAGAAAACATACAACTAGTATGTTTTCTCTACAACTAGTATGTAGATATTTGTATGCTTTGTGTGTGTGTGTGTGTGTGTGTGTGTGTGTGCATTAGTTTTGTTTTTCAGACAGGGTTTCATGTAGCATAAGATGGCTTCAAATTATCTATGCTATGATCCACTTGTCTTGACTGTCCAAGTGTTGAAATTATAGGTATAGAACCATGCCTGGTTCTGGATCAAAATTCTTGGACTGGTTGGTTTGATGAAGTGTGTGTGTGTGTGTGTGTGTGTGTGTCTGTGTGTGTGTGTGTTTCTACCAACTGTATGAGGAGGTCATTAGAGAGCATATGAGTGCAGGATTTGAATTCAAGTTCTCTTGCCAAGAAACAAGCACATTTAATGTGAGAGCCTCATTAGAATGCTTATCAGATCCTATCTCTCTCTCTCTCTCTCTCTCTCTCTCTCTCTCTCTCTCTCTCTCTCTCTCTTTCTCTGTGTGTGTGTGTATGTGTGGTGTGTGTGTGTGTGTGTGTGTGTGTGTGTATTCCCAGTAAATTTGTGATTACATGTTTAGATTTTTTAATTGTGATTTCTTGGCGAAAGAGACCAAAGCTTTATATAGAGTACTGCATGAACGCTGAAAACAAATTAAATTCCTACATAATTGGGGTTACAGTGGAGAAGAATGATACTGAAAAGTAACAACCTGCAATGAGTGTGCTGTGTAGAGCTCAGTGGTACAGTAACCCGGGCAAACTGCATATCCACCACTGTGTTCCTAGAATAACTACACTATATTTATGTACATAGCATGCCATGTAACCAAGTACATGACTTATAACTGATATACTGTAAATATTTGCTAAATTACTTAAATTATAAAGCATTAAACAGATGTGGCATAAAATCTAAAACAAAATTGCTTTATAAATGTATTTGTATTCATAATGTTGAATAAAACAAAGAGGCTAGAACCAGATGCCCAAATAATAATTTAACTGCATGTTTACTCTAATAATTATATAGTTCATTATAATATGTTTGAATAACAGTCAAAATGAAAGATATAGGTTTCTGATATGCTTAATTACTGAAATCGGTCATTTTAATATCAGAATTGATTGATTATGCAAAACTCTATTATTTAATTAGAAACAGGAGAATAGCATGAGTAGAGCTCTGGAATTTAAAGAAGCAGCTATAAATAATGCCATGTGACTTAGCAGATATAGTAAACATTGAATAAATCCACTATTTCTAAAATAACTGTTTTGGCTTAAGAAGTCAATTTTTTTATTTTCATTTTCCTTTGATGAAAGAATGAGAATACAACTTTGTTAACAATTTCTAGTTTTAAAAAATTGAGCTGGGCAGTGCTGGCGCACGTCTGTAATCCCAGCACTTGGAAGGCAGAGGCAGGCGGATTTCTGAGTTCGAGGCCAGCCTGGTCTACAAAGTGAGTTCCAGGAGAGGCAGGGCTACACAAAGAAACCCTGTCTCGAAAAAAAAAATTGAATTGAGTTGTGACAAAGTAAAAAGTCAGTGTCATTATGTTTCAGAGGATAATGAAAGTATCCAATACGTGGTGTACTTTGGATATTCCTAACATAACTTGTGCTCCTGAGTTTAACTATTGCACTTCATTGTCTGACTAGTTTTTCACATTGTACCCATCATCTTATATTGCATCCCCTCTCTTTTTTTAAAGATTTATTTATTTATTATATGTAAGTATACTGTAGCTATCTTCAGACACCACAGAAAAGGATGTCAGATCCCATTACAGATGGCTGTGAGCCACCATGTGGTTGCTGGGAATTGAACTCAGAACCTCTGAAAGAGCAGTCAGTGCTCTTAACTGCTGAGCCATCTCACCAGGCCTGCAATCTCTCTTGATAAAGACCACTTTGTTGTCACTTTCTCTTGAAACTTATTTTCCTAATTATAAATATGTAGGCTTATATTTTTATTCAAATAATATATATATATATATATATATATATATATATATATATATATAAAACAAATGCAATTTGGAGGCCAATGGTTGGATCTGGAAAATCTCATCCTAAGTGAGTTAACCCAATCACAAAAGAATACACATGAAATGCAATCACTGATAAGTGGATATTAATGAGCCCAGAAGCTCTGAATACTCAAGGCACAATTAGCAAATCAAAAGATTCCCAAGAAGAATGAAGGAGAGGACCCTGGCCCAGAAAAGACTGGATCCAGTTTTGTAGGCGATTATCAGAACCAAGAAATGGGGGAGGGGTGATTGGAGAATGGGTGGAGGGAAGAGGACTTATGGGACATATGGTGAAGGGGGGACTGGGAAAAGGGAAAGCCGTTGGAATGTAAACAAAGAATATAGAAAATAAAAAAAAGAGTTTTACTTTTTCTAGCACCTACTTGATGGTGCTAGAAGACAACTCAACACTTAAAGAACACTTGCTTTTGTAGAGACCTGGGTTTGGCTCAGATTTGAAGTTTTCAGTACAATGAAAAGTATCAGTGAAAACCCTGAAATGTATAGTGACAAGATCTTAATGGTATAGCATAATTGGATAAGAAGATTCCATGCCATGTTTAGTAGTTTGATTGTACCCAATTTAAGTGTGTGTGTGTATGAATGTGTGTGTGTGTGTGTGTGTGTGTGTGTGTGATTATTCTGAAATTAACTAAGTTAAGGACTGTGAAGACACTTTGTTCAGAACCTTGATCAAATGTGGTAAGTTAAGCTTGCCTCTCTGCCTTCTTTCTATCCTTTCTTCCTTTATGTCATTTCTAGCATTCCTGTCAGTGTAATCACTTCAATAGTTCAGTGTCTCCAAATGGATCCTACACACTGTGAACATAGACTTTCAAGAAGAGACAAAGAATTCTAACTTGGGAAAACCTGCAGTTTATAAAAATGGGTATTTTAGGTCTTTACCAATTTTCAGAACATTGATATTGAATTTAAGATACAATTTCATCAAAAGTTGAACCCCTGAAAAGTAAAAAATCTTGCCCTTACGGAAACAATAACTAGATATAAATCAATAGATGAAAACTTGGACGTTAAGAAAATGTATACTGAAATTTTAGACCTGCCAAAAACAAATGACAAAATTATTATGGTCAACTGGTAATCTGGTCGAGTTTTTAAGACATTTGTCTCTGTATTTATCACCAAGTGGATAAAAAATATCTTTAGCAATTCTAAAATTCATAATACAATTTCAAATAAACACACAGGTTGATTTTTATACATGTCATATTTTGCTGATGGCTTGCTCTTTTCTGAAGGTAAATGGGCATGAGAGGAGGTGGTGAGGGGGGACTGGAAGGAGAGGAGAGAGGGGAAATGCAGTTGGGGTATAGTATATGAAAGAAAAAAATTACAGAGAGAAAGAGAAAAAGAGGTTGTGGGAGGGAGGGAGGAATGCAGGCATGCAGGCGTGCAGGAAGGAATGAAGGAAGAAAGGAAGGAACGAGGGAAGGAAGGAAGGAAGGAAATGATATAAAGTTTCACCTCCATTACTCTTTGTTTCAGAGGAGGGCTCCAGCCTCAACACTGCACTGTGGATAGATTAAGATTTGTTGCTGAACAAAATACTCACAGAAGCAAACAAGAAGATAAAGTGTAGAGCAATGACTGAAGAAAAGGTCATCTAGAGACTGCACTACCTGGGGATCCATCCTGTATACAGTCACCAAACCCAGATGCTACTGTCGATGCCCAGAAGTGCTTGCTGAAAGAAGCTGATGTAGCTGCCAGAGCCTGACAAATCCAGAGGCAGATACTAGCAGCCAACCATTGGACTGAGCACGGGGTCCCAGTGGAGGAGTTAGAGAAAGAACTGAAGGAGGTGAAGGGATTTGCAACCCCATAGGAAGAACAACAATATCAACTAATAAGATCCCCCCAAAGCTCCCAGGGACTAAGCCACCAACCAAGGAATCTACATGGAGGGACCCATGGCTCCAGCCACTGAGGATGGCCTTGTCAGACATCAATGGAAGGCCCTTGGCCCCTTCTACTGGGGCTTGATGGACGTCCCAATATAGGGGAATTTGAGGGCAGGAAGGGGGAGTGAGTGGGTGGGTGGGTGGGGAAACAACATCACAGAAGTAGGGGAAGGGGAGGAGATAGGGGATTTCTGGGGTGGTGGCAGAAACAGAAAAAAGGGATAACATGTAAAATGTGAATATAGAAAGAATCCAAAAAGATAAGAAAATCAGATCAAAAGCCAAAAACAAGTCAGAAACAAAGGAACAAACGAAAACCTGCATTGCTGAAAGCACCAGTAGGAGTTAGAATTTAGGCACTAGAGCCAGCTTGACAGAAACACCTCACTCTTACAGGTCTTGAAAGGTCTATCCTTTCCCCTGAGGCCTTCCTTCCTTTCTCTGTATGTAACAACCTTGTTTACATTACTTTCCCCAATATGAGGTTTTACCTCATCACTGTGTAAACAGTGAGAGCTAAGTGAGCAAGGACTTTATCCTCTGACACTGAGCCCAAATCAACAATTTTACTTCCTGAAACACTTCACTGAGCACCGAGAAGCAACCTACTTCACTAGGTACCTGACCTAATTATTTGGGTGGACAGGATGAAGTGTCCTCTGAAGCTTTCATGCTATGTGCTAAATTTTATCCACCTCAGATGGACCGTGGTTCAGAGCATTCACACTGAATGAGTGTAATGCTATTCCAGATTTCTGTTTTCTGTAACTACTGGAAAAGTTACTGATGCCGTCATAATGTAATAGGACTTCCCCAGCTCCCTGACTCCTGAATATCTGTCTCATTCTCAACGACTCTGCGAGTGTTCTCAGCATCCAGTGATACAGTTGTTAAACGTTGTGATTTTAGATGCCATTCCAAAAATTAAACATGATAAATAAAAGATAAACAGTGTGAAAAGAACAAGAATATTGGCAATGTTATAATACCTCAGTTTTCTATGACTGTTCAATGATAGCATCTAAAGTTCAAAGAAACTTGAATGTACCTGTGACAATTTTGTCATGTTCAGATAATTATCACATTTTCAGGTATTGATCACTGCACTGTGTTTCTGATTTTACTACAATAATATTTCCTCTCTTCCCTGTTTCTCCACTTGATTAAGTGAGCATATTGCAGTTTCTAACTAAAACTTTTAAATTTTCATTATTTTATTATTTTCTCCTTATCTCCTTATATTTTTCTTTCTAGTATGGGGTCACTATGAGGAAAAGTCATGCGGCATATTAGTGACCACTTAATTCATTACCTCTTTAAAAGAATAGTGGTTATTGAATCTAAGTCATACTGAAAACTTGGCTGTGGATGTATTGTGTTCAAGCAATGCATAATAATAACGTATACTAAATGAATTTGATTCATTTATTTATACCCAAATATATCCTGGACCAAAATCATAAGACTAAAAAGCAATAAAATTATGTTTATTTTCAAAGCCATTATTCCATAGAAAGACTAATGAAAAGAATTTTAATTTAATATATGAAAGTTAAAAATTATTTTAAATGTGAGCTATACACTCATTACATAAATAAACTCCATTGTCCAAATAACAGAAAAGAAAATGATTAAAATGGAAAACAGAAACTATTGAGTATCTCTTGATACAATTTAAGGAAGAGACAGGTTTTAAAGCACTCCCAATTTACCTCTAAATCATTATAAGTCTAAACATCTAATGGATTATTCGAACTTCAAATCAGTTGAGAAGTCTATAATAAAATTTGTGCATCTTGAAAACATACATTTTAAAATTATTAGTTCTATTTAACATATACAATGATTTCCTTTTAATAAATAGGTGGTTCCCTATGTTACAAGTTCTTGTGAATTGCTTTCATATTTCTAACTTCAAATTCTATTAGGAGTTAGTTTGAATATTCTTAAAAACACTTGGTTTCATTTTCTAGTTTCTTCTCCTTCTTTGTTTTATGGTTTATTGTCTTTTCAAATAACTTTTACAAAACATTTACTTCCAAGAGGTTAATTTTTCTCAAACACAAAAGTCTGGAAAATTTTAAAACCAGTTGGAGTGCTTAAGATACTCTAGCTAAAGGACAGGAATCACTCTCCCTCTCTCTTATAAAGTTCAGATTAACTCCTGCCTTCCTGTATTAATCCTCCTTTCCTCAGCTCACTAACTTCCCTGGGTAATTTGGAAAGTTCATGCTGACACCTACTGATGCCCTGGGACAATCTCAGGATCACAATGCACAGCAATTAACTATAGTGTCACCCTTCAGACACTGCTCTCTGCTGTTCTGCTGTCTCCACTGCAGTGGCTCAGTGGTCAGAATCAATTCCCTTGTAGTGTCCAGATATTTATTTCTCTTTTTCTCACCAACCCATGTGCCCTTTGCTAATTTCTCTCTGACACTTTGCTCTGCATTTAATCAAACTTTGTTCCTATAGGATATTTTCTCTTTTCTCTATGCTATTAAATTTAAGTTGTTTTTTATCAGAGCTGTCAAAATGTAAAAACAAAACAAACATTCAATTAAATGTAAAGGTAAAATTTAAGGATATAGTTAGTGATAGAGTATTTGTGTGATATAAATAGGGACCTAGCTTTTGCCTTAGTACAAGAGGAAATAAAGAAAAAAAAACACAAAAAAGGAAAGAGTACATTTCTCTATTTTATATAACATAAGCAAATTCTTGTTTATTATCTATCAATCCTCTATCCACCTACCTACTATAATCTATCATCTGTCTTATTGTCTATCTATCTATCTATCTATCTATCTATCTATCTATCTATCTATCTATCATCTATCTATCTATCATCTATCTATCTATCTATCTATCTATCATCTATCTATCCATCCATCCATCATCCATCTATCTATCTATCTATCTATCTATCTATCTATCTACCTACCTACTTACCTACCCACCTACCTACCTTGTAATGTGAATTATTGAATCCATAGCCAGCAGCATGGTATACTAACATACTAACACTAATATCACCTGAAAAGAAATATCAAATAATGTATTAATAATAGCCACAAAGTACAGGATAACCACAATATAATCGATAAAATGAGAGAATCCAAATAACAAGAAGTGTCCAAGTAAGGATGGTCAAATTCTTCCCAGAAGGGAAATAAAATACATATGGGAGGTAGATGGTAAGAGGGAACTAGGTGGGGGAGAGGGGAAGATGAGGGGAGCGGACAGGTGTGATCAGGTATAGGGAAAACAGGTAAGAGAGAACAGAAATCATTAGTGGACATGGAAGGAGGCAACTCTAGGACTTGCCAAGGATCCAGGAAGAAGAATGCGGAAGTAGGGTTGGGTACTCCGGATACTATAGTTGTGATTTTAGTTGAGACTCCTGGAAGTGTGGGATATGGATCCTGAAGTGACCACTTCCTATACCCAGGCAGGGATCCCAGAGGAAAGATAAGAATAGCAACCCACTATTAATCCTTTAATTCAAAATTTATCCTGCCTACAATACGTGCCAGGACAAAAGGATCAGAGATGGAAGATATGGCCAACCAATGAATGACCAAAATTTTGACCTATCACACCAATCATTAAACTATTAATAATACTGTTATGCTTGTAGACAGGAGCCTACCATAACTGTCGTTTAAGAGGCTTCACCCAGCAGCCAGTGGAAACAGACCCAAAAACCTAACATTAAATGGGGATCAGGGAGCTTTGTGGTAGTGTTGGGGAAAAGAGTGAGGACCTAAAAGGACAGGGAGTCTACAGAAAGATCAACAAGTCCACTATCCTGAATGCCTAGGATCTCCCAGAGACTGAGCCACCAACTAAAGAGCAAGCTCGGGCTGAACGTAGGCCCCCGCTCATATGTAGCAAAAGTGCAGCTTGGTCTTTATGAACTTCCAGTCCCCAAACAACTCAAGTTAATGCTGTCCTGATTCTCTCGCCTACGTGAGGATGTGTTCCCCTAGCTGGATTGCTTCTCTGACCTCAGCAGGAAAGGATGAGCCTAGTCCTGCAGTGACTTGATGAGTCTCAGGAAGTTTGGGGCAAGGGAACCAGGGAAGGTCCCCCTACTCAAAGGAGGAGAGGAGGAGAGAATGAGGGGAGAATCTATGTGCAAGAGGGCATCTATAGTGGGAGATAAAGTGAATACATAAATGAATAAAAAATTAATTGATGTTCCTAATATTGAGATATGTCTTTGTAAAGTATACATAGAATACTGAGAAGAGACCAGTAAAGACTTGGACTTAACTAGAATACCTTTGTTGTTTTGTTTTGTTTTGTGCAGTCATAATCTTTATTAATTCTTAGTTTTAAGACTAAGAATGTTCTGTGAATAATATTATCATGTTTATTAATAGTTTTTTAAGGTAATCTTTATATTAAAAATATGTCCTGTATGTTATGTGGCAATTCCACTTAAAACCAGAACAACTTAAGGTATTTTATATATAGATCTCAAATATCCAAAACAGCCAAGTAGAGAGGAAATTAATATTATTTTAGAGAAAAGGAACCTAAGGCTAAAAAGCATGAAATTATTATCTGCTGGGGACTACAGACAATGGCAGGGACTGCCTGCAGTAGGCCAGGATGGAGACATCTCAGAAGCCCGCCGCAGATCCTTGTAGAAAAGGATGGTGTTTGGGACCCTCAGAAACAGAACACACATCCCTCCAGGGGACCAACCATCCGAAATAAGGGACTGACTGCAGTAGGCCTGGCTAGAGACATCTTCAGTAGCCCATGGCAGCTATTTGTAACAACAGTTGTTCCCATTTCTCCTAACCTTAGCCCTCGACAATGGCTGTATAGATTTCATTTGTGCCTAATTGTTTTTCAGTTGGCCTTGATGTGCATAATTGTTCTATTATATCTGACTTTCTTACTTCTTTCTACTTCTGCTCTGGCAAATTCTGTGAAACTAGATGTTCCCTGATGTAATGATTCTTAAACAATTAAAAATTGAGGCATGGGACACAGCACAGTACAGCACAGTCCTAATGGCCCATGTGCATGTTGTGTGTTCTCATCTTAGAAACAATGCAATAACTGCACAATGGTGGTTCCAGATTAATGCTTGACTTGCGAAGAAAGTTTGATGACATAATTAGAAAATGAATTAGAGCCAACATTGGGAGCCCCCCAAAAAACTATTAAAGTTATGAAATAAGTTTTGCACACCATTTGAGAGTGTTTCCTGCATAAGCAAGTATAGAATAAAAATATGTTAAATCTTAGATTAGTAAAACTAAGTCAAAACACTGGGACTCTTAGGATAGTCATTGTGTGCAATGTGCAGAAGCAGAAAGTTAGGGGAACTACCGAGTTAAGGGTTAATTTGATTCTTTCTGGCCACTGCCTGGCAGCTTTGCCCATGTCATTTATCATTAGAGCATTACAAGGAAATACAAGTAGCTGGCCTTGGTGTTCTGAGCTCTGAAGTATAATAGTTAAAGTTAAAGTTTAAATAATGATAAGTTTGCAATTATTATCATTTTGGCTATAGGCCTGGGAATAGGGTAGCTTGAAACTTTGGGGAACAATTGTAATTCTTGATTCTTTGTGGAACTTAGTTATTCTTTTGAATTTGATTTGGCAACAATTATAAAATGTCTTTTTATCTGTTTTGGAGAATCAATAAAAGGCTGGGGCAAGAAGAAGGCAAGAGAGAATGTAGAGAGCATGTAAAGAGCATGTAGAGAAAATGTAGAGAGAATGTAGAGAGCATGTAAAGAGCATGTAGAGAAAATGTAGAGAGAATGTAGAGAGCATGTAAAGAGCATGTAGAGAAAATGTAGAGAGAATGTAGAGAGCATGTAAAGAGCATGTAGAGAAAATGTAGAGAGAATGTAGAGAGCAAGTAGTGAGCATGTGAAGAGCAAGTGAGAGAGCAAATGCAGAGAGCATGAGAAGAGCTTGTGAAGAGTGAAGAGAGAATGTGAGATGTGTGTGAAGTGTGTGTGAGTGAAAAGGGAGCACACAGAAGTGTGTATGAGTGAAAGAGTGCAAGAAAAGAACAGCACACAGGAGAAAAGCAGAGTGTGCAGGAGAATGCAGAGTGTATGCAGCCTCAAGCTGTGAGCGAATGAGTAAGAGAGAAAGAGAGCAGAGAGAGAGGAGAAACTTTAAGCCTTGAAAAATTGCCTGTCAGCTTGTACCCAAAAAGTAGTCTGTGTATATTTATGATGTGCCTTCCAGATAATCCTGCTTCCAGTTGAGAACTCTGATCCTGTGTCGAGGCTGGACCCAGGCAATTATCTCCTTTCCTTCCCCAAATCATGCACAAAACCTTTAATAGGAACAGAGCAAAGTTTAGGAAAGATGTGCCTTGGTTTCTCTACCTTAGCGAGAATTCAATTTGAAGCACTGGTTTACACTAAGAGCTGTGCAAATTTCAGTAATCTTTTAAGACTCACAATCTTACTTCCATGTGCTGATGGTGATGTGTGCTGCTCTGACAGTGAATGAAGTACTAAGCAGGGTGGTAGGGTATGTCAGCCCCTAATACACAGTAGCTCTTACTCATGGTAGGAAAAGTGCTATATCTCAAACTGACTTTTCCAAGTGCTCATTGGTGAGTACTTTCTTGAGCTCTCCTGGGGCACAATGGGCTACATTAAGTTCGCTTATTTATAAAGTAAAAATAAACGTCCATTAAGGACCAGGTTTAATCATAACCATTCTATTTTAAAATTTTAATTCTCTAGCAGACATTCTATTACCCTGAATGTTGGAGAACAGATTAAAAACTCTACATGGTCTATGGTTTCAGGGCCAATATTTTATGTCCACTTTAATATCAGTGTATGAATGATGGTTTATCATACTCCATCTTTATTTTTTTAGGTTCTTATCTTGCCGTTATTTTGAGATAATTCATTCTGGAGTAATGTTGTTAGTTTTCTCCTTTGGCTTCCATTTGCAACTGAGTTTGGTGTCTTTCCCAGTGGGAGGCAGGAGTGTGAGACTCTCCTAGGCTCACAAGGTCAACACTGTCTGAGCATAAGTGATATCCATACTAAAAGAAAAAAAAGTAAATAATAAATAGTTGCAAAAATGATCTTAATTTTTAGGACTTGTGTCAAGGTTCCAATAAACTTTCTGTCCTCTGAAATAAAATATGAAATAAAACTTTATGTCTTTTTTTTAGTGTGTAGAATACCCAAGTGCTTTATTTATTTTCTTTTGTGTTTATGTCTCCTGATTACTGTCCTCTGCACTCCTTATAACCCATGTTATAGATAGTATCAATTCTAATTAAATATCTCGTGTTTTATGTAAAAGCACTGTTTTCTAAATGCAAACAATTGAATAAAATCAGGCAGATGGTTATGACAACATAAATTAAATTAATCATATTAATTTTACAAGCCCTGCACTACACTGATGTGCTTGCTGTCCATGGTTAACAGCAAATGGAAACCTAGGGAAGTTTCTTGTTTGCTTTTGTCCTCACATTCCTTAACTTGCTTTCCTGCTCCAATTCAGATTAAAGCACACTGAAAAAGTTGACGCAAACTGTGATATTTTATTCCTTGTTCATTTTAGAATCCGACTGATTCATTTCTACGCTGCCAAAAACATATTAGTCCTTTGCTGTTCTCCTTCCATAACTTATACAGTGACTCCTTAATTAGTGTATTCACTTCATCCTGGGAAATTATGATCTTATTTGCAGAACTATAACAAAATACCTGAAGCTGGGCAACCATATAAGAAAATACAAGTATTTTGCCTGGAGCCCTGGAAGTTTTAGGAAAGAGTGGGCTTCAGCTAAGCTCTTCATATTGTGCAAGAAGAAGAGTGCTCTCATCACACTGGGTACGATTGCTCCAGCAGCAGCAGCTCATGAAAACTTTCTGCACTTCTTTGAGGACAGGTTGTTAAAGACCGCTCTACAGGTTCTAGCTCTTGAAAAATCAAGAAGAACCTATAATACTTTCAGAATTAGGGTTAAACCTCAAACACATGAACCCTCAGAAAATAATAAATTCAAATCTAATCAAGGGAGATCTTATTCGCCCATCTTCTCCTCCAGCCCTCTTAGTGCTCTGTTTTCTTTTACTTTTCCCGCTACCCTTAAAGTATGGAGTTATCAGACATCTGCTCTATCTATAAGTACAATTATTTATATAAACCTGTGTGGTAGCTTATTACAGATTAGCTTACTTCTCTCAACTCCTTTGGAAATTTTAAAATTCTTTTTCTGTTATAGCAAATAATTTTAATGTTTAATTTACCATCGAAAAGTTTTCTTAACCCAGAAATGTTCCTGTCCAAAGGAACAATAGTGACAAAAAAATGTAACGGAGACTGAAGGAAGGGCCAACCAGGGAATGGCTCCACCTGGAGATACATCATGTCTGCAGACACCAAATCCAACACTGTTGCCATGGTCAAGAGGCACTTCTGGATGAGAACCAAGTATGGCAGTTCCTGGGGATGTCCAGCCAGCAACTGACCAATGCAGAGGCAGATGCTTGCAGCCAACCTTCAGGTTGAACTCCGTAAACTTTGTAGGGGAGCTGGCAGAAGGACTGGAGAAGTGGAGGAGGATTGCAACCCCATTGGAAGAACAGCATAGGCTGGCCTGAACACCCACTTCCCCCAGAGACTAGACTACCACCTAAAGGGATCTTTGCCTCAGATAAATATGTAGCAGATGATGGCCTCGTCCAACAGCAATGGGAGTGGAGGCCCTTGGTGCCAGAGAGGTTTGGTGCTCCAGAGTAGGGGAATACTGGAGTGGCAGGCAGAAGAGTGTGGTTAGGTGGAGAAGCACCCTCATAAAAGGGAGGGAGAAGGGCAGATGTGTGGTGGGGAGGCTGGCGGAACGGTAACTAGAAAGTGGGATATCTTGCATGGAGGGTTAGTGGAGGGGGTAACCGAGATGTAAACTAATGGAATGATTAATAATAAATAAAAAATATCCAAAAAAATCCAAAATCGACCTTTAGACTTGGCTGTCTAAACCCCAGCTGTCTATTATGACCTCTCCTTGATAAAATGATATCTCTTGCCGGGCGGTGGTGGCACACGCTTTTAATCCCAGCACTTGAGAGGCAGAGACAGGCGAATTTCTGAGTTCGAGGCCAGCCTGGTCTACAGAGTGAGTTTCAGGACAGCCAGGGCTACACAGAGAAACCCTGTCTCGAAAAAACAAAAAACAAACAAAAACAAAAACAAAATGATACCTTTGTTCTTTGGTGTTTTAACATTATTTTCATCCTAGATCCATTTCTACAGTAAACCCAGTTCTATATTTCTTTAAAGAGTATCCTAAATCTCACCATTTCGTCCTACTTGTATCCAATCCAAAACAGAGATGCCTCACTAAAGATTGGCCCAGTCCTCTCCTGGCACTCCTGTGTGCCTCACTGTACTTGATGGGCATTTTAAGTAGCCATTAGATTTTGATTAACTTGATATCAAGTAAATACTTTATATTATCATGCAACTCAGGCTGCAATTTAAACATTTATCAAAGTTTGAATGCTCTGTAGCGTGGCCCCTTGTGAGTCACTGTGCTCAGCTCCCACCACTTCCTCTTCACAGACTTCTTGCAGCCATACCAGCTTTCTTCCCACGACAGCAATTTACACTGTTTACCAGCAGGCCTAGTCCTTGCTTCTCTCTCTTCTGAGGCATGCTTCATTCCATGCACACGTGATTAATGCTGCCATTTGGCTTATATAACGTTAGCAGTAGAGTCTCATGAATCACGTCCTTTTGTTCTTAACTAGGTTTAGTATCTTTTTCCAGAGGTCTTACAATTGTGATATATGTATGATAAGAAAAAGTCGTCACTTTATTCATGGGAGCAGTGTAGGAACTCAGTTACTGCTAGGATCACAGATGGTAATGAAATGAATAGTGTATGGATTTTCCTCTACATAGTCTATAATGATATTCTAATTATAATTAAGTAGAGAAGGACTGAGAGGCAATTCAATGATAAGGTGCTTACCTAGTAATAATAAGCCTGTGAGTTTGATGTCTAATATCACAGTAAATGAGGGTATCCTAGTAAATTAGCAACAATAGTTAATAATACAGTAAAATGTTTATAATAATAGACTGAAATGGAAAGTATAATTGAGTGATCTTTCTTGAAAAAAATAACACCTTATCCATTTTTCTTGTTATTTCTGTCGTGAGAATAAACAATTATGTTACTGCTAACAGAATTTGTCAATGCTAAGAGGCATCCTCAACTCCAGCAGTGCTAGTCTTGTGACACTAAATCTGAGAAATGAGAAAGCTAATAACTATATAACATTAGGGGAAGAAATGCAAAGATACTGGGCACTTAGAAACAAGGAAGAATGCTATCATCAGTTTGACAGAACAACATTTATATTTTCAGTTTTCAGTGAATTAATTGTTTCTTACTTAGGCTCAGCAAATTGTTAGTGAAACAGATTGCAGAGAGTGAAATTACAAATAAGAACTGCATGTAAGATTTCCTGTCTTTATTTTTTTCTATATTTAGATTGTAAGCTAAAGGTGAATACTTTTCTGTTTATTTTCTTTATTGAGTTTTAGTTATCTATTTATTTCTTATTTATATAGTACACATATTGCTTCTCAATTAATAGACAAAATATTTCAAAAACCTTTTCAGGGAGTCGATGAAAGTTTGAAAACAAAGTTATACAAAACCTAACCCGTGATTACTTATATTTCTACGAAAAGACACACTGATTTAAAAATATTTTGAAAAGTCTCTGTTTAGCACTGTACCCCATTTTTGGATAGGGTTATTTGGTTTTCTGGTGTCTAACCTCTTGAATTCTTTGTATACATTGGATATTAGCCCTCTGTTGGATGTGGGGTTGGTGAAGATTTTTTCCCAATCTGTTGGTTGCCGATTTATCCTTTTGACAGTGTCTTTTGCCTTACAGAAACTTTGTAATTTTATGAGGTCCCATTTGTCTATTCTTGCTCTTAGAGCATAAGCAATTGGTGTTCTGTTTAGTAATTTTCCCCCTGAGCCAATGTCCTCAAGGGTCTTCCCCAGTTTCTTCTCTATTAGTTTTAGTGTGTCTGGTTTTATGTGGAGGTCCTTGATCTACTTGGAGTTGAGCTTAGTGCAAGGAGATAAGAGTGGATCAATTCTCATTCTTCTGCATGTTGACCTCCAGTTGAGCCAGCACCATCTGTTGAAAAGGCTATCTTTTTTTCCACTGGATTTTTTTCAGCTCCTTTGTCAAAGATCAATTGGCCATAGATGTGTGGGTTCAATTCTGGGTCTTCAATCCTATTCCATTGATCCACTACCCTGTCACTGTACCAATACCATGCAGTTTTTACCACTACTGCTCTGTAGTATTGCTTGAGGTCCGGGATATTGATTGCCCCAGAAGTTCGTTTACTGTTGATGATAATTTTAACCCCACATCCTACAGAGGGCTAATATCCAATGTATACAAAGAACTCAAGAAGTTAGACCCCAGAAAACCAAATAACCCTATCCAAAAATAGGGTACAGAGCTAAACAAAGACTTTTCACTTGAAGAAATTCAGATGGCTGAGAAACACCTTAAAAAATGTTCAACATCATTAGTCATTAGGGAAATGCAAATCAAAACAACCCTGAGATTTCACCTCACACCAGTCAGAATGGCTAAGATTAAAAACTCAGAAGACATCAGGTGTTGGCGAGGATGTGGAGAAAGAGGAACACTCCTCCACTGCTGGTGGGAATGCAAGCTGGTACAACCACTCTGGAAATCAGTATGGCGGTTCCTCAGAAAACTGGACATGATACTTCCAGAGGACCCAGCCATACCACTCCTGGGAATATACCCAGAAGATTCCCCAGCATGCAATAAGGATACATGCTCCACTATGTTCATAGCAGCCTTATATATAATAGCCAGAAGCTGGAAAGAACCCAGATGTCCCTCAACAGAGGAATGGATAAAAAAAAATGTGGTATATATACACAATGGAGTACTATTCAGCCATTAGAAACAATGAATTCATGAAATTCTTAGAGAAATGGATGGAGCTGGAGAACGTCATACTAAGTGAGGTGACCCAGTCTCAAAAGAATACCCATGGTATGCAGTCACTGATAAGTGGATATTAGCCTAGAATCTTGGAACACCAAAGACACAAATCACATACCAAGAGATGCCCGACAAGAAGAAAGGAGTGGACACTGGTGCTAGAATGGACCAAATCATCATTGTGGAGGAGTACAAGAACAGGGAGGTGGGAGGGGGTGGATGAGGGAGCAGGGGGATGGAAAAGGGCATGTGGGACCTTTGGGGGTGGGGAACCAGAAAAAGGGAAATGAATCGTAAATATAGAATATATCTAATAAAAAATGAATAAATAAATAAAGTAAAATAAATAAAATAAAAAAGAAAGAAAGAAAGCTGGTCACGCATGAGTCAGAGTGAGCCAGCAAGCACACTTCCTCCATGGAACTGTATGAAATGTAAGCCAAATAAAGTCTATCTTCACCCCCCAAAAAATATTTTGAAAGACTGAAATATTCATGCTTTAAGAAACCTTATTTTACTAGGAATAATATAGCTAATTTTATAAACAAAATGTGAATTTGTATAATAATGGAAATTTCAGCAAGTTTATAGCCCACATCTACTTAAGTGGAGAGAAACTCAAAGCAATTCCATTAAAATCATGAATAAAACAAAGTTGTCCACTCACTCTATACTTATTTAATATAGTACTTAAAGTTTTAGCTAGAATAATAAAATAACTGAAGTAGATCAAATTGCAGAAATTGGAAAGAAAAAACCTAAAATATGTTTATTTTCGGATGATATGATAATATATAAATGACCAAAAAATTACATTAGGAAAATTGTTCACCTGATAAATAAATTGAGTAAAGTATATAGATATAGCATTAACACACAAAAATTAGTAGCCCTCCCATCTATAACTAACTAAAGATTTGAGAAATAAATCAGGAAAATAACAAATTTCACAATAGCCTCAAATATATGTAAAATATCTTGGGGTATCTCATACCAAGCAAGTGACATACTTGTATGATAAAAAAAACAAGTAATTGAAGAAATAAATTTAAGAAAATAGCCTATTCCAAAGTTTTTCATGCTCATGGTTTGGTAAGAGTAACATAATAACAATGTTCACCTTACCAAAACAATCAGCAGGTTCAGTGAAATCCTTATCAAAATTCCAAGAGTATTCTTCAGATCTTAAAAAAAATTTAGTTTCATATAGAAACACACACAAACAGTATAAATAAACCAACCCTAAATAATGAAAGAACTACCTTAATTATTACCATCCTTGATTACAAATTGTAGCATAAATGCAATATAAAATAAATATAATAACAAAAACATCACTATATTGGCTCCAAAATAGACACATTGATCACAAACAGTGAATTGAAAACCCATAAATACATTCACATACCTATATATACACAGGTTCTTTTTAAAATAAATAAGCCAGAAATACACAGTGGAAAATGTTACATCTTCAAAATATGGTGTTTGTCAAACTGTATGGCTGCAAGTAGAAGAATCCAAATAAATCTATATTTATCTTCCTGCACAAAACTCAAAACAAAATGAATCAAAGACCTCCACATAAAACCAGAAACACTGAACCTCACAGAAGAGAAAACAGAAACTAGCCTTGACCTAAATGGTAAAGGAAAAAACTTTCTGACCAGAACTCCATTAGCACAGGTACTAAGACCAATAATAATCAGAATCCCATGAAACTGAGAAGCTTCTGTATTCTGTAAAACACCATCATTTGGATATATTGGAAGCTTATAGAATTAGAATTTTTTTTAACAATTACACATCTGAATGAGGCTCAATGTCTAAAATATATAATGGGCTAAAAATACTAGATATTTATAAAACAAATGACCAAAATAAAATATAATATATGGGTCTAGACAGGAAATTCTCAATAGAGTAAATTCAAATCTCTGAGATGTATTTAAATAAATGGTCAGCATCCCTACCCTTCAGAAAAATGCAAGTCAAAACAACTACTTTGAGGTTTTGCCTTATATCTTTCAGAGTGGCTTAATTAAATAAGTTATATCTCATGCTGTCAAGGATGATGTAAGAGGAACCCTTATGCATTTCTGGTAGGAATGCAAACTCCTACAGACATTGTGGAAACCACAATGGTGATTCTTCAGGAAGATGGAAATCAATTTACCTCAAAATCCAATGATATCAGTCCTTCTTAAATAAGGATATTTCATACTATCAGAGAGACTGTTACACAACCATATAGACTGCTGATCTCTTAATATCCAGAATTGGAAAAACCTAGAAGTCCCTTAGTAGGACAATGGATAAATAAACATACATTTACACAGTGGAATATTACTTGGCTTATAAAATAAATGACATGAAATTTGCATTCAAGTGATAGTAGAAAAAATACAGAATGAAGTATTCTAAACCCAGAATGACAAATAAAGTATGTATTTATTTATATGTGGATATTAGGTTTTAAGTCAATTATAACAACATTTCAATCTATAGAACCAAGGAAGCTAAGTATAGAACAAGTGGCTCAAGGAAACAAGCAGATCTCATTAGATAGTAAAAATAGAATAGATATTTATGTATGAATGGAAAGTCTGGATTTGGAAGATTAAGAATGCTAGGAGGGTGGAAGAGGGTATTGGTAGGGAATATGGGATATTTGAGGAGTATTATGGAACCTAACTATCCTTTAGGAGGATAATATAATCCTCCTGAAATGTATACTTATATGTAGGTGATCTAAATCAAATCACCAAATAATGGAGAAAACAGAACCGCAAGGAAGCATCAAGTACTGGGATTGAGTTATAACACAATTATTAACTGAATTATATAACTAATTGAATTATTGTCCAAGTGGACTCCACGGGAATCTCTAAAAATCCAGACCATTCCCAAGACTAGTTGGTCTCCACAAACTGAAAGTAGGGTCCCATTGTGGAAGTGACCTTCAGACTAAATATTGTTGAGAATCAAGGCATTACCATATAATAGTGATATGAATAATGTACTAATAAAATGACTCCTAATAATATTCTGCTGTATTCAATATATAAGGGTCCTATTCAACCACCATCTGGGATGTTTTGATTCCTCTTATATCAGATGGGAACATACAGAAACACAGCCAGATACTATGCAGAGAGTGAAAGACCTTAGAACATTCAGCTCTAAATAATCTTTCCTCTTGGAGTTCAGCGAATCATTTGGAAGAAAAAAGCACAAAGAATGTAAAAGTCAGAGGGAATGGAAGATACCAAGGCAACAAGTTTCCATGAATCAACTAGGCAAAGCTCAATTGAACTACAGAGACTGAGGCAGCATGTGAGGGACCTGCAGGGATCTGCAACAGATCCTTCTGCATATATATATATCCACATCCACATATACGCACATATACATATATGTATGCACAGACATATATATGGATATATAGGTTCTAGTTTAGAGTTTCTTATGGGATTCCTCAGCTGGCAGACAAATGAGTGGGTCTCTAACTCTTGTGCTCTTTGAGCTTTTTTTCTCCTTCTGTTGGGCATCTGGGATAGACAGAGGAACTCTGGGAGTTAGTCAGTCACAGAAGATTTGCCACCAGACTCTGAGGAGACAGACATATGAAACTGAGGGAAAGTACCAAGTCATATGGCATACATAGACTGGGATAACCAGATTGTGTAAGTTATGAGATAGGGAATAAGCACAACCTTATGGACTAGGCATCTATTCATAAATAATCCTCAGAGTTGTTACTTAGAACTGGGCTGCAGGTGTGCTCTAAATATTAGTGAAAAAATACTTTATTTTATACCCTTCTTTGTGGATTCTGTCTTTGGTGGAAGGGAACATCTGATTCTCTCATTCTACTGTTATTGATGGTAAAATAGTGATGCCATATGAAAAAGCTCTCCAAGCAATATGATCTTGAATTTAAATTGTTTCATAATACAATTTGTCCTTTTCAAATAAGTTCTATTAATGCATCAGTTTTTTTAAAACCTACATTTATATTCTATCTGTTATAGGAACTTCCAGGAATGCTGCAGTTAGCATTTATTGTTCCATCCATTTCTAAGTAATTCCTCACCTAATTCCTAGGGGGAGAGAGACCTGAAATAGTAAAACACCAAAACTGTCAAGATAGCAGCAGAGTACATGCAGGGGGATTTCAGTCCTGGTCTTTCTGCAAAGTCATCAAAATGTTCCATTAGGGTTAATTATGATAATGTACCACAAATAATTATAGAATGAGAATGTAAGGATATTTTCTTCAGTCTGGAAACCACACGAACTTAGACGATGATTATCTATCACAAAATCTAATTATAAATCTGATAAAAATTGGAATAGAAGGCCAGATGACAGTCCTTCACAAACTTAAGCTTATTTCCACATTTCCTGATGTCTAATTTTAGTCTATGCTCTGTCCTTATCTCTGAAACACTAACTTGGATGACAGTAGTATGCTAACATATTGAAATTACTAGTTTGCAGTTAAATGCATTGTCTAAGCATGCTTAATGACTGCTTTTCATATTCATGGTGAAGGTATAATATGAGAAACTCAAAGCCCTGGTCCAACTTGCTCAGCTGCCAACTAGCTCCACTTCACTCTTCTTCCACAGGCTACCAATTTTTAGGCTAAAAATCAAGAAATTTCACTGTTTCATCGTTTCTTCATTCTAATCACAGAGAAAGTTCCATACCCTGCCAGACTGATGCCCCCATTCCATGTATCTTGAACCAATTAGCTTTTCTTGTAGTAAAGATATGTCCTATTAAGGTTTGTATTTGGTGTTTCGAAAGTTCTAGGATCTATATTGTTTAAGTGGGAAACACAATAAATATCAAATTAAAATTAAGTTGATAGATCATTTAAGTATACTGCAGTGCATGTGACAACAGGACCTTCAGTGCGAATGCAAACTATCCTTCTTTCTAGGTTAGATGACTTTGGAGAATCCTTCAGTCTTCTTCATAGTGTTCTCATTTTGAACACTATCATGAGGAAAGTAAAACAGAATACAAAAAAAGTGAATCCATTTACAAATAAAGTAGAGAGAGACCACCATACATACTTTAATTTCTTTGTATAAACTAATACTTTAAAGGCAAAAATAAAACATGTTTCATGTAATAAATTTTAAAAATACATTATTACTGATATATTCCTGGTTGTATAATAAAGTCATGCTCATTTGTATGAACCTATCTGTGTATGTTTGAGGTGTGTGTGTGTGTGTGTGTGTGTGTGTGTGTGTGTATGTTTGTGTGTGTGTTTGTACACATGTATATAAATATACAAAACCCTGGAATGAGTCACAAAAAGATTTTCATCACTTTAGAGTCTGTAAAACATAATAGTTTCTAATATTATTTTAGTATGTAGTATAGTTTGAATGAGATCAGTCCCCATTGGCTTGCTTTTTGAATACTTTGTCCCAACAGCTAGTGAAACAGTTTGGAAAAGATGAGGAGTTGTAGACTTTGAAGAAGGTGGGTCACTGGGTGTGATGGTGGCATTTGAGGTTTCAAAAGAGCAGACTACTCAGTGATCTCTGCCTCACGCTTATTTATCAGATGTATTAAGATTTTTAGCTAGAACACTAGCACCAGGCTGGCCTCACAGCAGCATATCTTCCTACTAAAGTCATAGACTCTAGCCCTCTGAAAACATTAGTCCACAATATACTCATTCTTTTATAAGTTGCCTTCATTATGGTCTCTTAAAACAGCAATAGAAATAATTAAGATGATTACACATTATATTTAACAAAATATGGTTTTAGCATTTAATCTTACCATCTTCACATTAAAAAAAGGAAAAAGCTGTCTCTATTTTCAATTACTTCAAATGCCATGCAAACAAAATATTTGTTTAGAAATACATTTTTACTTACATTTAATACATTGTTCCTTTTGTGATAAAATTTCCTATAATAAGTATACAGAGAATAAAATTGTGTGTTTGGTGACAATCAACATGTAAAACTGTGATAGAATGTAAATGTACTTTGTGGAAGTACAATTTTTATTCCATGATGCTAAAGTCAAAAATAACTCTCTGTCAGAAAATTCATGGCTAACAAAAGAAGATCGTAAAATACTGACCTTTATTTAAGAAACAAATTGAGAAGATAATTTTATCAAATCTGGAAATTCTTATTTTTCTGAATATATAATTGAATATTTAATTAGTTATAAGTTATAAGTCAATGAACTCAAGATTTGTTTACTTTGGGTGATAGAAAATATGTTTAATATACTATGACAATAAACTTGAATATTTTAGGCCTAGTAGAAGAAATTTGAATTTTTTAATAGAAAGGACAAATGCAAATCCCTATTGATAATAAAATAGTTTTAATATGCCAATGGGGTGTGTATACTGAAATTCTCATTTTTTAGGGAAAATATGTATGATTTAGGAATGGGGTTAGAAAAAGAGCAAGGTAAGCAAAGTATAAATAGCAATAATTGACATCTATAAAGTCTAAATTATATCATAGCTTCTTTTTTGTGAGGAATCTTCAACTAAATTTGGCCTTGCACTATTGTGTTTTGCTATCACAAAGGAACTAGAATAATAAGTTTCCATAAATACTTGAAAAAAAACTTTATTGGGAATAAGAAAATACCTAGCCCTGCTAAGCACCCCTTCTAATGTGTGTTTTACCTCCAGGCATGATAAAAACATTAAATCTAACAGAGTTATGTTTGGGTGATGTTTACATATGTTTGAATGCCATATGTAAAGGTGTGGTTTTGAGTTTCTTTTATGATAGATTCCAACTAGATTAGCCAACAAGTGATCAACAATTTAAAAAGTGGACAAGACAATAAAAAAGGAATGCATTTCAAGAATGGAGGAGTAAGAATCACAAAACATTTTGAAAAACTAAAAACAGCTAAGCAAGTCTTCATTTGCCATAAATCTTTACTAAAAATAGCTCACTATGTGAGATGTGGGGACAATGATCGCAGACAGAGTAATATCATCCCCACAAGATAAAATGTTAGAAACCAGACTCCCAGGCAACAGAAGATCTAGACTATGTTTGGTAAAATACCAGAGCAGAAGGATGGTGACATAGAGACGTCCAAGATTTTTTTAAAAGAGCATGCTGTAGGTCTTGGCTGAGAACTGAGTTGAATATCTACAAAGGTTGACTTGAGAAACTGATCAGAGTCCACAGAACAGGAAGAAAAAGAAAAAAGAGAAAATAAGGAAAACTGGAAAAAATATGAATAACTGAGTTGTGAATATTTTAGTTTTATGACATTAATATTCCATTAATACTCAAAATTTAACTAACTGGAATACTTACAGAGAGATAAGAATCAGTGAGGCATGGGCTCTTTTTGCAGCAAAGTACCCTCAAGCCCAATAAGCTATAATATCTTCTATGAATATTGAAGTTTTAACTCAGTTTCTGCCAAGTTGATACACCTGTAATTTTCTTGGCTTTATATGTATTCACTATAATAAGTCACATAATCAACATCTGTGTTTTAATAAATAGCTGCCAAATGCCCTTGTATAGAGAGGCTCTTTTGCTGACTTGTGCCATGAGATGGTATAGGAATCTTTAAAAATTCTAGATCAAGTGGAACAAGCTCTGATACCAGGGCCATGGGTTATATTTGGCAGTAGTGAGAATATACCTGACAGAACAATTCAAATTGCTCCTGTTCTCAGATAATCCCATCCATGGTTACCATGCTCCACACAGGTGAGCATAAGTCCATGACACTGAAACTGTGTGCTGGTAGGACCAGGAATCAGAGGCACAAAGGAATGTTGGCACTCCAACCACTTTTAGACTGTTTTTAATCTGTTCTTATCCAGAGCATACTTACAGAAGACTTTCCTCTTCAGTTAACCCTATGTAGAAGCAATCTCAAGAGCACACCCAGAAGTATGCCTCTGGGATTCTAAATTCAATTAGGTTGAAAATGAACACCAACTGCCAAAGTTTTAATTGTCCCAATTCTTTTCTTCTCCTCTAATGTTGTTTCTCTCATAAGAGAGAACTCATTGATTTACAGCATGCACCCTACCATGGTAAGATACCTTGATATAGTCTTGAAAAAAACAAAGCCAACCCAGATTATATAGTCTGAAACTTCTAAGACCATTTATTACTTGAACTACATGTTAAGTGAAAATGAACATTCTGGTGGACCCACATTCTTCAGTTAAAGAGCTTTCCCACATATATGTTCAAACTCTATTTTAAATTTGAAAAATATTGTGGATAATCATGAACTCACACACATAAACCTGTCTGCTAAGGAGAGTTGGGAGATGGGAGGAAGAGATAAAGACAGAGATGGCCAGACAGAGACAAAAACAGAGATTGAGAGACAGAGAAAGAACATGATGTGGGAGGACAATTACATTGCAGAGAGACATTTGAAGAATCAGGAAGGAGGAAATGAAGCATGGGGTTTGATAGGAAGGATGTATATGCTGTCAAACAATAATACGAATTTTCAAAAGAACACAATACTTAGGGCTAAATATATGTGCATTTACGAATATGTAACAAGAAAAAAATAGTCCATGGATTTAAGAGAAATCAAAGTAAAGAACATGGGAGGGGTTAGATGTAAAACTAGAAGGATGGATATGATGTAATTATATTATAATTTTTAAATTAAAAATATTAATGAAAAAGAAAATTACTATCAAATTAAATAGGAAAGTAGAAACTGACCCATGTTGGCCAAGATATTGTAAAAGTGACAAAAATGTTAGAGCATTCGTTAACATTTTTTTAAAAGAATGAAGTGAATTTTTTAAGTAGTAAGCACAACAGTCCTTAAACAATAAAAAAAAGATAAAACTTAGAATCAGAAACTAAAGTCAGTGAAACAAAAAATAACTGGATAAGCAAAGCACAGAAGAGATAAAATATTAGATATGGAGGGCTTGAACAGAAATTTATAAGAGCTGAAAACAGAAATACAATTGAAGTAAAATTAACAGGACGATGATGTGCTTGAAAACAATATTGGGGGCCGGGCGGTGGTGGCACACGCCTGTAATCCCAGCACTTGGGAGGCAGAGGCAGGCGGATTTCTGAGTTCGAGGCCAGCCTGGTCTACAGAGTGAGTTCCAGGACAGCCCGAGCTACACAGAGAAACCCTGTCTCGAAAAACAAAAAAGAAAACAAACAAAAAAAACAATATTGAGCATCCTAGCATATGTACTGGAGATGGACATAAAAGGAGCTCAAGGATTAGCTGAACAACATTAGCAGCACCAACATCTCTCAAATAGGACTTAAAATGTCAACTTGGTATAGTCTCAATGGACCAGAACCTCTATAATATATATTATATATTAATTATACAATTAGTATATTATTATGCTATAAAATATAATATTAATATATTTGCTCTGTAATATATATCACTATGCATTATATTAAATAGTAATATAACTATATAATAATAATAAAATTAACTTCATTGTTGTTTGACACTTTGTAAATGATTTAAATAAAATTCATTCTCCATTCCTTCCTAACTCTTCCAATGTCTCTCGACCATGTATTTTGTTTCCCTTCCAAGTTCATGTTCTCTCTCTGGATAAATTACTATCCCAACAATATAGATTAGCTACAGAAAGAAAGATAAGCATAAAATACTGATGTCAAACTAAAGAGTTTCTGGAGTGAAGGAGCTGAAGAGGTTTGCAACCCAAAGGAAGCACAACAATATCAACAAACCAGACCCCCTTAGAGCTCCCAGGTACTAAACTATCAGCCAAAGAGTACATGGAGGAACCCATGGCTCCAGCCACACATGTCAGAGAGGATGACCTTGTTGGACATCAATGGAAAGAGAGGCCCTTGGTTCTGGGAAGGCTCGATACTCCAGTGTAGAGGAATGCCAGGACAGGGAGGCAGAAGTGGGTATTTAGAGGAACACACTCATGGAAATAGTGAGAGGGAAGAGGGGCGAGGGGATTTCTGAAAGGGAAACTGGGAAAGGAGATAACATTTGAATTATAAATAAATAAAATATCCCATAAAAAGGATAACCATATGAATAAAGGCTTATTTCATATCCAAATATAATCCAAACCTTAGGAATTGGATTGAAATGAATCTTTAAACTTCATAAAACAATAACCAAAATTTCTATATCCTTAAAAATATTCTTCCCTTGTAGAAAAACTTGAGTAAATAAAAGAGCGCTGGAAGTATTTATATTAAACCAATCAGTAAATGTGATAGACTATAAGGCATTCTTTGATATATCAGATGATAGTATATGGGAACCCTTTAATACATATATTAAATGTAAATAACTATTTAAAACATACAGCACTTAAGGATAATGCCATTGCTCTGAACACATAAGCACAATAAAGAAAGCAGAGAGATGAATACATGACTATTTTGAATCTTTCTTGCATTTGTGAATTTATGAAAATGAATGGAAAGCATTAATATGAATTAACAGTTAAAAGGACAAATTCATTTGAAAAAATAAAATGCTGGTGAATTTGGAATGGAACCAAATTTTAATATAACCAGGAAGTCATCAAAAACAATTGTTTGCCCAAAACCAATTGCAGAAAAATATAAAGGCCGATTAAAAAGTCAACATAAAAAATTCAACATTAAAAATATTTACTAAATGCAAATAAGCTACAATGAAATAATGTAGATGTGTAATTTATGAAAGCAGGTAGATGAAGATATAAGATTAGATTAATGATTAAATAAATTAGTCACAACCATATTAAAGTGTATTTTTAAGAACTATTTCTGCCCTGTATTTTTAAATGTTTTTATTATTATTATTTTATGTGTCCAGCTGTGTGTGTGTGTGTGCATGTATGTATTTGTGGCATGTGTATGATAGCACCCATGGAGAACAGAAAGAAGAGTCAGAGCATCTATGGATGCATCCACTAAACCTGGATCCTATGAACGAGTCCTAAGAGCTCTCAGGTACTGAGCTTTCTCTCCAACACTCATGTAACACTTTGAACAGACAAGATAGATGAAAACCAAAATGAAGTGCCATTGAGGATAAAAAAGTCCTAGGGACAAACCCACCAGTCTCCTATGCCCTCCTTCATTTCTCAGAGGAAAAAAAATATCAGAAAATATTATATAAGACATCCATACAAGCCGTTTTGAATATCCCAGAGTAGGAAAACTCTTATAAACTTCAAAAGTGAAATATAATTTGTGAGAAACAGAATTCAGTTTTGTCTGATGAAGAAAGGGAATCTGGAATCCACTCTGTGGTGAAAAGAGATTCTTGTTCTTCCAAAGGACCTGAGTTCAGTTCACAGTGTTCACGCGATGGCTGACAACTGGCTGTAACTACAGACCCAGGTGTCTGACACACTCTTCCGGCACCTGAAATCACCAGGCACATGTGAAGCATGTACATGGGGGCAAAACACCCCATATAAAATAAATACAAATGGGAAAATTACTGTCAAAAGAAACTGCTAATGAATACAACAGGAAAGGCAGCTCCAAAAAGAGAGAAGGGAGATAATTTCAGAAGCAGAAAGGAAAGTATGATCATCTCCCTAGATGCTGAAAAAGCCTTTGACAAAATCCAACACCCAATCATGATACCCAGGTGGCTCAGGGAGATAGCTAGCCTTCCAGAAGTGTGGACAGGCCTGTGAGAGCAGATAGGACCACACCTGCTGCTCAGAGGAACCCACCCAGAACCCTCAGAAACACTGGAACCCAGGGGCAGCCTCGAACAGGAGCCTTCCAGTTTCTGTATGCAATGGAGTCCATCCTCTGCCACAGGGCTCTATAACCAGGTGGCGCAGGAAGAAAGCAAGCCTACCAGGAGTGCAGACAGGCCTGTGAGTGCAGGTAGGACCAACCTTGCTGCTCAGAGGAACCAACCCAGAAACTTCAGGATACAGGAACCAAAGGGTTGCTTGGGACAGGAGCCTTCAAATTTCCATCTGCACCCAGAGCTGATCCTGGGCCACAGAGCTATATACACAAATACTACTAGGAGAAGGCTGGTCTCCCAGGAGTGCCTAGATACCTTTGAGCACAGGTAAGACCACCATTTCTCTTCAAATTCCTGGCCCAAGAGGGACCTGAGTAGAGCCATCAGGACATAGGAACCAAGCTAGGAACAGGATCTTTATGGTTTCTGTCTGCACCCCAGAGCTGAACCTGTGCCACAGCTCTCCATACCTAGATTCCTCCTAGAGAGAACTGGTCTCCCAGGAGTACTGACACACAAGCTTGGAGGACAGACAAGCCACAGTCAAAGACCACCTAACACCAGAGATAACCCGATGGTAAAAGGCAAGTGCAAAAATATAAGCAAAAGAAACCAAGGGTACTTGGCATCATCAGAACCCAGTTCTCCCACCACAGCGAGCCCTGGTTAACCCAACACACCAGAAAAGCAAGATTCTGATTTAAAATCACATTTCATAATGATGATAGAGGACTTTAAACTATACCAACCAGTATCCCAAGAACTCTCAGGGACTAAACCCTCAACAAAAGAGTACACATGGAGGGACCCCAAGGCTCCAGCTACAGTAATAGAGGATGGCCATTTCAAACATCAATGAGAGGAGAGGCCATTGGTCCTATGAAGGCTCGATGTACCAGCATAGGGGAATTCCAGATCAGGAAAGTAGGGGGGGGTGATAAGTAGGGGGAGGTGGAATGGGATACGGGGTTTTCAGAGGGGTAACAAGAAAAGGGGATACAATTTGATATGTAAATAAAGCAAATGTCTAATAAAAAAGAATAAAAAAAGACATAAATAACTCCCTTAAAGAAATACAAGAGAACACAGGTAAACAAGTAGAAGACCTTTAAGAGGAAACACAAAAATCCTTTAAAGAACTACAAGAAAACACAACACCCCATCATGTTAAAAGTCTTGGAGAGATCAGGAATTCAAGGCACATCCATAAACATAATAAAAGCAATATATAGCAAACCAAGATCCAACAACATATTAAAAAGAAATAAAATAGAAGCAATCCCACTAAAGTCAGGGACAATACAAGACTACTTACCCTCTCCCTATTTTGTCAATATTACTTGAAGGTCTAGCTAGAGAAATTAGATAACAAAAGGAGGTTATACAAATTGGAAAGGGGGCCGGGCATGGTGGCACATGCCTGCAATCCCAGCACTTGGGAGGCAGAAGCAGGTGGATTTCTGAGTTCCAGGCCAGTCTGGTCTACAGAGTGAGTTCCAGGACAGCCAGGGCTACACAGAAAAACCCTGTCTTGTAAAATAAAAAAAAATCAAATTGGAAAGGGTGAAGTCAAAGTATCACTATTTGAGAATGATATGATAGTATACATAAGTGACCCCAAAAATTCTACCAGAGAATCCCTACAGCTGATAAACAACTTCAGCCAAGTTTCTGGATATAAAATTTACTCAAATAAATCAGTAACCTTACTCTATACAAAGGATAAATTGGCTGAGAAAAAATTGGGGAAACAACAGCCTTCACAATAGTCACAAATAATATAAAATATCTTGGTTTATCTCTAATCCAGCAAGTAAAAAAACTGTATGAAAAGTATTTCCAGCACCTGAAGAAAGAAATTTAAGAACTCAGAAAATGGAAAAGACCTTCCATTTTCATGGATTGGTAAGATTAATAGTTAAAAACAGCTATCATATCAATAGCAATCTTCAAATTCAATACAATGCTTATCAAAATTCCAATTCAATTCTTCACAGAAATAGAAAAATTCTCAAATTCATATGGAATAACAAAAAACCCAGGATAATGAAGACAATTATCAACAATAAAATAACTTCTAGAGGAATCACCATCCCTGTCCTCAAGCTTTACAAAAGAGCAACAGTAATAAAAATCTCATGATTTTAGTATAGAGACAGACAAGTCAATGAATGGAATAGAATTGAAAACACAGAAATAAACACACACACCTATGGACACTTGATCTTTGACAAAGAAGCCAAAACCATAAGTGGATAAAAGAACGCATCTTCAACAAATGGTGCTGGTCGAATTGGCAGTCTGTATGTAGAATTCAAATTGATCTATTTATCTTGTTTTTACAAGTGGAGTCCAAGTGGAGTATTTACAAAGCTCAAGTCCAAGTGGATCAAGGAACTCCACATAAAACTAGATACACTGAATCTAATATAAGAGAAAGTGGGAAATAGCCCCAAAGGCATCTGCACAGGGGAAAAATTCCTGAACAGAGCACTAATGGCTCAGGCTCTAAGATCAACAATTGACAAATGGGATCTCAGGAAATTGAAAAACTTCTCTAAGACAAGGGTTACTTTCAATAGGACAAAAGTGCAATTTAAAGATTGGGGAACGATTTTTATTAACCCTACATCCTAGAGAAGGCTAATATCCAAAATATATAAATAACTCAAGTAGTTAGACTCCAGAAAACCAAATGACCCAATTAAAGATGGGATATAGAGCTAAACAGAGAATTCTCAGCTCAAGAATCTCAAATGGCCAAGAAACACCTAAAGAAATGTTCAACATCCTTAGTTATCAGGGAAATGCAAATCAAAAGGACTCTGAGATTCTACCTTACACCAATCAGAATGGCTAATATCAAAAACTCAAGCAACAGCACATGCTGGCGAGGAGAGGAGAAAGAGGAACCCTTCTCCATTGTTGGTTAGATTGCACACTGGTACAACCACTTTGGAAATCTATCTGGCTGTTCCTCATAAAACTGGAAACAGTTCTACATGAAGATCCAGCTATAAAACTCCTGGCCAAATACTCAAAAGATGATCAACCATATCACAAGAACACATGCACCACTATGTTCATAGCAGCCTTATGTATAATAGCCAGAAGCTAGAAACAACCTTGATGTGCTTTAAATGAAAAATAGATACAGAAAATGTGGTACATTTACACAGTGGAGTACTACTCAGCTACTAAAAATTAGGACATTATGAATTTTGTATGCAAATAGATAGAGCTAGAAAATATTAAACTGAGTGAGGTAACTCAGACCCCAAAAGACATACATGGTAGGTACTAACTGATAAGTAGATAATAGGCAAAAATTTTAGACTACCCATGATAAAACTCACAGACCATATAAAGCTTAACAAGAAAGAAGGTCCAAGAGAGGTTTTAATCCTATTTAGAATGAGTAACAGAATTATCATAGGAGGGAGGGAGGGAGGGAGGGAAGGAGGGACCTTTTTGGGAGTGAGGAGGCAGAGGAGAAAATGGCTGCAGAATTAGGTATGGGCAAGACACAAGAGAAGTCCAGATGGTCAGGAGAAAGAATAGATATATGAAAACAGCTTGGAGTGGGGTGCAAGGGTATTCCCTAGAATATCCCAGACACCAGGGACATGAGAGACATTCAGGACCGAATGGGGATGACATTACCAGAAATGCCCAACAGTGGGGAGATGGAACCTCAAGAGACCACCTGCAGTATATAAGCATGGCCCCCAGTTCAGGGAAGTATCCACCCACCCATCTCAAAGTGTTTGACCTAGAATTGATACTGTCTAAAGGAAATATGGGAACAAAAAATGGAGCAAAGACTTAAGGCAACACGATCCAGAGATTGCCCCAACTTGGGATCCATCCCATGCACAGGCACAAAAACCCCAACATTACGGCTAGTGTCGAGGTATGCTTGCAAAAGGGAACATGGGATTGCTATTCTTTCAGAGGCTCTGCCAGCACCTGACTCAGACAGATACAGATAGATCCAACCATTGGACTGTGCCCTCGGACCCCTATGGAAGAGTTAGAGGAAGTGCTGAAGGAGCTGAAGGGGTTTGAAACATCATAGGCAGAACAACAGTATCAACTAACCAGACCCCTCAGAGCTCCCAGGGACTAAACCACCAACCAAAGAGAATACATGGGGTGGTTGCTGGTCCCTACTACATGTGTAGCAGAGGACTGTCTGGCTTGGCCTCAGTGGGAGGGGAAGAGCTTCGTTGTTTGGAGACTTGATGCCCCAGAGAAGGGGGGATGCTAAGGGGTAAGGTGGAAGTGGGTGGGTGGGTGAGCACCCTCTTAAAAGTAAGGAGGAGGAGGGATGGAGGGCTTGTGGACAGGACCTGGAAGGGGAATACACTTGAAATTTAAATAAATAAAATAATAAAAAAGAAAGGATGGTAAAATAAGAGTAAGAATGTCTAAAGAAGTCATAAGGATACTATTGTGGATGCTGGGAGCCTGATATGTCTGTGTTCTGAATTGCTCTGCCAGAGCCTGACAAATACAGAGGTGGATGCTCACAGCCAACCATTGGACTTTCCACTGGGTCACTGATGGAGGAGTTGGAGAAGGGTCTGAAGGAGCTGAGGGGGTTTGCAGCTCCACGGGGGGAGCAACATTGTTAACCAGCCATAGCCAACGATCTCCCAGGGTCGGGTCCACCAAACAAAGAGCACACATGGAGGGACCTATGGCTCCAGCCACATATGTGGCAGAGAATGGCCTTGTTGGACATCAGTGGGAGAAGTGGCCCTTGTGCCTGAAGGGCGTTAGTTGCCCCAGTATAGGGGAATGCCAGGGTGGAATGGGTGCAAAGGTGGGGCAACGCCTTCATAGAGACAGGGGCAAGGGGCATGGGATAGAGATGTTCTGGAGGGAAGACCTGGAAAGAGGATAACATTTGAAATGTAAATAAAGAAAATATCCAATAAAAGAAAAAAGTCACAAGGAATCATAATATCATATCTACCTTAAAAAAACTATAGTATGTGCACACACACCATATACACAGGCACACACATATATGTATTTATTAAATGAAATGTCTTAATCTGTGCTGACAATACTTGTTCTGTGAGTCAAAACCCATCCAATATAAACAGCAATACCAGACAAAAGATCTCCCTTTTGAGTTGCTGTTTATATTTCAAGCTTATTGGGTAAAGAAAAATGTGTCAGAATGAAGTTTATACACAGTGCTGAATAGGCCTGAGAAATAAATAAAAAAAAAATCCATGCAAACTGAACAGGGTCTAAGTCTCTAAGGTTGCAAGATGATAAATTATAGGTATTAGTCAGAGTTTATTGAACTATGTATGAAAATTATATAGCTCCTAATATGAAAGGAAGTTCATAGGCAGCACACACATATTTAACTAACATATAAGAGTTATTTATTAGAACAGTGGTGGAAACACGAAATTCTACCTCAAATAATTACAGTTTCAAGACTCACTCCTCTGCTCTTCAATTTAGCCTAAAGCAGGAAATTTAATACCAAGAAAAGAGCTTGGTACTCTGACAGCATGGGTATCAGCTTTTCAACAAAGAGATACTGCCCATTTTCCTTCTTACTAACATATTTTTGGATTGTGGGGAAGTACAGAATATAACATGTTTTTAACCTGGTGTTTCCAACACTTTGGCATGAATAAATATTGGTTTGGAAAAGTGTCCTGACCATTATATTATCTTCCCCACTCTGAAGTTCCAATCCCACAATGGACTCCAGTGTCTAGTGTCCTCCACATCCAATGGTGTGGTATACTAGGTAAATAGTTTATCCTTGAGAAGTTTTGAATTATAGCTCATCTAACTTAAGGCGTGGACAGTTTGCCTCCACTGGAGTTCCCTTCAGATTATCATTTCTTCAACTCAACTGTAAACATGTTTGACATACGTAAAGGCCAACGTAAAATATGGCCTCTGAGAAAAATCACCTTACCAATGAAATGTATTGTATAATTATGCTACATTGCAGGGTATTTTATTTTCCTATGATTACCTTTATGAATCTCATCTTATAAGTTTCACACTATAATTAATAAGTCAGCCTTCGTATATCCCAAGAAATCACACTCAACCACAGACATACTTAATTGAGGTCAACCTATTCCATTAAATGTCAAAGACTCGTCTTTGATCTGATACTGTCTGTGTGATAAATAAGACATTAAGCATTTCTATTAACACTGTTCAATGTGGGTAGGTTAAACATAAATTTTCTGATGATTTCAACTTGAAAATATGAACTGATTTAAAAATTAAAGAAACAGATGGAATGAAAGAATATTTCTCTTTAATTACTTAATTTTTTGGAATTGCAATAAAAATTAAGAACATGTGCAAATGACTAATTACAGGCACAGTCTTTGGAGTGAGAACAGAATGAGGTTTAAGAAATCTAACACAACTGTTAAACAAGCGCTCCTTTCCTGGAGCAAAAATTTAGACTCATATTGAAAACCCAGAAAATACAGTAAAAATAACATCTCTGGAATAGTAAAATTATATTACTCGATTTCATTCAGCTGCTAAGCAAACATTTATTGTGCTATACTTATTCTAGTATTTTAATGAGTATCCATAGACATGGACATTGTGTTTCAAGAAGATAATTTAATATAACTTAGAAAGATTATCTTATAATTGGTGACTGAACGTAGACAAGCCAGGGACTACTCTGACAGATCACAGTCATACAGTACAGTACACTTTTGAAGCTTAAGCTTTATAAATACATGTCCTACTTATAACTGAATCCAATTGGCTAATATACACGGTAACAAGAATGAAGAATTCAGAAGTTCCTTAAAGTTTAGCAGGAGGATTTAATTTAAAGAGAGTATATAAACAGATGTAATACTGTGAGGAATGATTACTAGTAACTGATATTGTAGAATGACACAGCGACATTGAATTTGAGGAAGTCTATGTTAAGGATAAAAAGGAGAATTAGAAGTGGATAAAACAGCTCAGGAAGTAAGTGCTTTGTAGTACAGCTTGGTTATCTCAATTCCGTCCCCATGACTCACATGGTGGAGGGAGAGAACTGACTCCAGTAAATTGTTCTGACACCTCCCAAAATCACACACACACACACACACACACACACACACACACACACACCTACACCCACAGTCTAAATAGGCAATAAAGAAAAACAGATATTAATGCTATAATTGATATTCTCTTAGACTATTGAAGTATCATTAATTGTACTAACAAATCTATGTTTACAATAGATACAGCTACTCATTTCAAGAATCTAGTATGCTAGTCCTAATTTTTATTATTCACAATAATGCATACAGTTCATTGGGATCTATAGACTTAGAAACTAAGGTTTTATTTGTATACATTAATCCACATTTTAAAATCTATTCTGGGGCCATGTGTGGTGGTAACATTCCTAGAAAGCCAACATTTTTATGACCTAGGCAGGAGTCTGAGTTGAACTAGTTTGGGGTATATACAGAAAACCCATCATAAAGATTTTTTTTTTAAAAAAAAAAGCAAAGGTGGATTTCAAGAGATTATACATGTTTCTTGGCTTATGATGGAGTAATCTTTTGACAAATATATTGCAAGCAGGAAATACTGAAAATAGATCTAAAGGAAACTGTGTAACTTAGCAAAGTAATATGCCAAGAGCCTGTTTGCTTTGCTATGAGGTGTGTGGGCTGGAGCTGTGTCTTCACAGCCAGTGCTGTCCAACATCCTGAGAGACTTTCATGTCTCACATTGCTGAGCCAGAAAAATATAAAGATCCAAAGTATGATTTCTAGAGCACAGTATCAACCCTGAACTCTCCTATAGTAGAACGAGCCTCAGCGGGTCCCTCTGCAGTTAGGTTCAAGAGCAACACCACAAAAGTAAAACGAAAGTTAGTCACAAAATCTCTTCCAACAGGAAAATAAAACAATCTATGTAAACACCAGGGGCCTCAAAAATCAAATGACGCCACATACCTACCAGGTCTGGTAAAATCTCTTAGAATAAAATAGCAATTAGTGAGTGCTGTGAGTTTTAAGAATAAAGTGGGGTGGGGGTTAAATACCTCACCATTTTTGCTCTTTCATATTATTCAGTAGGGACATGTTTATTCCTGTATCAGATGCCACTGCCTCCTTGTCATGGGACAATGAGAAGATGCATTTGTCCTCTTTCTTAAACGTGGTAACCAATTAAAAGTGCAGGTTGAAAAGCATTTTCATTTATTACATTCTGATGCAAGCATTTGTTTCCAAACCTTAGTTAACATCATTAAAGTATTTTGCAACAGTTTGCAGTTGAAATCAGAAAGTATTTTACAGGAAAATTATCTGGTAATTTTTCTAAAGCACCGAGAAACAAAAAGCTAAAATTTATCACATGGTGAGACACAAAGGGAGTCAGATACAAAGAGAAAATACTTTAAGTGCATCTATTGTTTTTAAATGAAGTCTGCAGTAGAGGTCAAGAAAAGCTAAGCAAGGCAAAACCAGGCAACAATTATAGAAATCAGCACTTACCCATACTTTGCAAAATTTGCCCAAATTTTCATTATCGATCGACTAAAGATTTCCTCAGCTCTCGTATAATTAACTCTTCTTCCCAGAGGTAAGCCAAACACAAATTCAATTTCATAGCCATGCATGACTCCCATCCATTCCGGCCAAGGTAGTTTGGAAGATCGGTGTTCGAAAAAGTAGAAGAAGGCATTATTTTCAAGCTCTGCAAATTTCTTGGCAAACTCCAATGCAGGGCATATGATGTTGTAATCTCCAATAACATCATCCAAAGCTTCACGGTAGACTTCTGGCGCCTGGTCACCTAGCCAGTCCACGTAGTAGAAAAGGATTGCTTCCTTCCCCAATCCACTCACTCCAGGGAAATACATATTTAAACCTTCTTGAAATTCCCTCCGTGTGATAAGACTATCATTGTCTTTGCTGAAACCCGGAGCACCATACACCAGGAAAGCGGTCCCTTCATCTTTGTTAACACCCACTAAGATCTGAGCTGGTTTCACTTTTCCGAGTTGGAGAAGTGTATGGGGCATATCAGTGAGAAAATCGCCATCCACTGTGGGACCGAAATTTATGGATAAGATGGAATCAGAGGGGAGAACGAACCTTTCATTCAGAAGAATTTCCTGAGGATCTTTACTTTGAAGGCATTTAATCATCTCCATCTCATTCTCCTTTGAGCAGCCAGTAAATTTAGCTAATGTCAATGATCTGTTTCTGGCTTCTTCCGGATGCTTTACTGCCCAGGGGGCATTAGATGAGCCACTTTCCAGGATGGCTCTGGTAAACAAAGGATAACTTTGGGGACAGAGCAAATGTAAGCTAACTGAAGCTGCCCCTGCGCTTTCTCCAAAAATTGTTACACTTTTAGGATTCCCTCCAAAAGCACCTATATTTCTTTGGACCCACTGAAGTGCCAACTGTTGATCAAATAATCCCATGTTTCCTGGAGCATCAGGATTTCCCGGAAAAGCTAGGAAACCTAGGGCACCTACCCTATAATTCATTGAAACTACAATAACTCTTTCAACGCGAGCTAGAAACTTCCCATCATAAACAGATAGAGAGGAGGTCCCAGTTTGAAAGCCACCGCCATACATCCATACCATGACAGTGGCATTTTTGGGCTTAGGTACTGGTATCCAAACGTTCAAGTACAAGCAGTCTTCACTGAGGTTCGTGTTTGGATTCCACATTTCTGACCCCTGGAAGCCTGGGAAGGCTTGGTCTATGTTCTGATAACAAGAATTTGCATATTTAGTGGCATTATGGACGTCAGGCCATTTGTTTAAGGGTTGAGGCTTCTTGAATCTTAGGCTACCCAGAGGAGGCTGTGCATAGGGGATTCCGAGAAAAGCGGTCACTGTGCCACCAAGAACAGGCATGCTCAGCCCTCGGACCCTTCCAGTCTTGGTTGTAATTATGAAGTCTTCTTCAGTGTGTGACTTCCCAAAAGGCATGCAGAGCAGAAGCATCCAGAGGAGGAAGTGGGTCTGTGTGACCTTGGTATGCAGAGTCTGCATGCTGATTTCTAAGCAAAGAAAAAGCAAAACGGCTTTAAAAAGCTTTGTCCCTGCTGTTATGTATCGTGTTCAACGATGATAATCACTGAAATACAGCAGTTCCTATCCACACTCAATTTATGAAAAATAATAAATATGTTAACAAGCCTAGGATGTATTTAACAACTAAAAAGTAAACAGAGATGCTTCCACTTGGAAGAGAAGCACATAGCAAGAAAAAGCACAAGTGATCTTGTCTTTGAAATACCATGCTTAAGGATATGTAAGAAGTTTCAGGACAGTAAAAGGATATCTTTGTCCTAGGTACATATGATAGCATGCACTATACTTAGCCACATCAAGTATAGAATTAGCTAGGTGTAGACATGTTTGCAGTGACTCAAACGTGACTGTAGAAGAAAATACAAGTGTTTTCTGAAATATCGTGGCTGGATGACAGATCACAGAACTTTAAAGTCACCTAAAACCGTTGAAGAATCTGGAGGTGTTGGTCATTTGCCATCCTCCTCTGTTCCATGATTCTTTTCAGAGTCCGTTAAAAAAAAAGTATACTTTTCTTCTATATATTCTTAGTTTACTCTTAAAAGGGAATCAAGGTGACACACTCATAGAAGGTTAAATAAAAAACTTAAGTAATTGATATTTAATTATAAATATTAATGCTATCAAGCCAGCTTTCACTCAGAAAGGATATCATTAAAACATGGGTTATTGAGATGTGCTACAGATGGTTTCAGGGACTTTCTTTGAACCTTATTAGATAAAGATTATTTTTATCTGCTTGAATCACAATCTCCTTGGAAAGAGATCTAGCTGATAATCAAGTGGATGAAAATATTGGCTTAGAAGTAATTTTTACATAACAACAATTAATTTGTAAACTGCTTAAAGCCCATGGAAGTAGTTAAATATGTTAGCAGAGTCATGGGTACTCATGTATTTGGAGTGTACCAAATTATTGAAATTAGAGGACAAATGCTGAGAAATTACAGGGGTAAGTGGAAGGGGCAAAAGTAGTCTCTGCAACACACAAAATAGTGTACATTTGATATTGTACTGTAGACTGTATTTAAGGCCATATAGAGACTCTTAGGAGTGATCACATGTTTATTATAATTCTTAACAAAGACATGAGTTTTTTCACAAATAATATTCAAGCTCTACATGCATGATAAAAAGGAATATAAAAATGTAATGTAAATACTATTTAAAAGAATCAATACTTTTGTATGAAGTTGTGAGGAACATAATCACAATTTTCATTAACACGCACTGGCTTGCATCCACATACCAACGTCCAGTACTGACAAATCAACTGTCCTTTCATGACTTGTCTCAGTGCTCTAATTTTAAGTACAGCTTGCCTATCAGGAAAATAATCCTACCAACAGTGACCACTGGCTTTAGCTTTCTGTATGCATAAGCCTGTTTCTCTTGGTAAGCTATGAAAAAGAAATAGACATGAGAGCTATGTTCCCTGATCATGAAGAATATTATCTCAATTTTTGTGATTGCAGTGTGGGACACATGCCATTGCATAAGTTGAAGATCAGAGAACAACACATTTTATCTCTTTTCTACCCTTTACCCACAGAGACATCTTTATACCCCTTATATCAAGAGGCTATTTTTTTTTTGAGACAGGGTTTCTCTGTGTAGCCCGGGCTGTCCTGGAACTCACTCTGTAGACCAGGCTGCCCTTGAACTCAGAAATCCACCTGCTTCTGCCTCCCAAGTGCTGGGATTACAGGCATGCACCAACACCGCCCGGCTTCAAGAGGCTAATCTTAAATCAGTATCATTTACCCTGCTCACAGGATATCTAGTAATGAAAATTTAACAACTATGTAAATAAACCATAATGTACCTATACTTTCAAACTTCATAGTTATTGATGTCTTTGCATAATTTTGTTGATAGCTATGTCTCTCCAAAATAGTATGGTTTTATGAAAATAAGTCTATGTATAAGATGAATGCTATGGTGATACTTTTAGGTTTTAAAATCAAGTCACCAGGTATTTTTAAATGTTCTCTGTTTTCATAAAATTGGATATGTTTGTTCTAAGATCATCAAATATATTATTAGAGCATGCTTTTATGTTTTAATAATTTGAGCATTACACTCACCATGTGTGTAATTTGTAAGTGTTCATTTTAAGTTTTATACTCATAGTGAGTATAATTTATAAGGAATAATAACAAAACTTAGTGGAATAATAATATCAAGGTTCTTCTAACCAGAGATTGTCTAATGCAATGTCTATTTTGGCCAAGAGGTGTGGATTGCTGTTTTTCACATTTTTGTTGTGGGAAGGGGGTGGGGAGGGGATTAGTTTATTCCTGGTGATTATAAAGCCTTTTAAATAAATGGAAAAGAAAAACTCATGTGAAATTTCATTTCCTGTCTTTGAAAATCAGCCTCTGCTCTAAGAACAGCTCACCTAGGACCCCGGTTACTCACCTTTCTGTCCTTTTTTAACCCAGTCAAGAATTATCTGGGTTGATCTCAAATTTTTATTTGAATATTTTCTTAAAAATAAATGGAATTGATAGAAGTTGTAATTTCTAGTAATTTTTGATAATTTAAAGCTTTTGTTTAGAGGCTGGGAAAGTGCCACAGTTGCTGGAGTGACTGTGGAACACGCAGGACCTGTGTTCAGATCCCCAACACACAAACAAAGAGATCCAGGTGTGGTGGCGCCTCTCGGTGGCACTGGCCCAGCACAGGAGGCAGAGACTGGAGCAGCTCCTCCGGCCTCAGCCGCCAGACTGCCAAGCAGAATCTGTGAACCGTGGGTCTCTGGGAGAAATTTTCTGAAAGAAAGGTGGAAAGTCCTCAAAGGAAGGCGCTTGATATCAACCTCTGTCCACCACACAACATGTGGGCATACCTGAGAACACATGTGCACACACAAACACACTGCACATGAACAGCACACACACACACACACACACACACACACACACACACACTCCTGCACAACTGCACATATACACGAACATTTCTTCAGCAGTTTCTTGTAAAGTAAGCATAATTACCTCTAATGTGTATTTGCTGAGAATGTAATTAACAATGCGATGGTAACTTCATAATATCCTGTAGCAGCTAAAGAGTCACAGTATTTCTACTTGACCTAGGTTTATATACTACTTTCTCCTGTGACTTAGTATCTGTTTTGGAATTTCCAGAGCACTATTTACATAAGTAAGAATCATGTCCTCAATGATGACACCTATGAGCTTCTCTTGTACATAGATACAATGTAACATTGGAAACAAACATCAAGAGCTTTCATTTATTTAAAGATGTCAGTGCAGTTCCTCCCTGCATGCTGCCTGCTGAGGTTTATTCTCCTTACTATTGAATCTGGAGTGCTACATGAAAAGATGCCTATGTTCCCATATTCAATACAGTCTAAATCGGTTACACATAAATTACCATTATTCTATTCTTTACTTCATCTGACATTTTCCCATATTGTACGTCTTTGTCAAAAACGTATTTTAATATGTATTTGTCACATAGTTAAACAATTAAAACAGAAATAAGAGATTTCAAAGTAAAAAAATTTCAATTATAATATAAACCATACAAAACTTCTTTGGCTCTCATATATTCTGGTGCAACTAGTAACTTCTAGAACATAAAATATTAAATGCAGAGCCACAAGCTTATCATAAAAAATAAGAACAATTTTCATATGGAATATAGCTATCTTAAAGTAGAGAAGCTCACTCCATGAAGTTGTAGTTAATATTTCTAATGGACTGGAAGTTTTTATTCATAAGTCAACTGAAAATAAGTTCTAGAAGTAAAAACAAAACAAACACCAAGGGAATTAGGATAACAAATTTAAGTTTAACAAATGTTGATTGATAGCAAATTTTACTGCTAATATTTTATAAATTCTAAGCTTTTTAAAAATTTAACTTTTAAAATAAAAAGGCACATTATCCCCCCCTTCTTCAACTCTTAATTCAAATTTGAAATCTATATTCTCCAGATAATTTTATGAGAAACTATACAATGTCCTTACACTTTTAAGATATGGGTATGTTAAAATGTTAATATAAAAAACTATTTATCAACATTTATTTGTGAAAGTAATTTTGTCAAATATTTAAAATAATAAAGTATCCTGGAAATAAGTATTAAAAAAAAGACTCTCAATTCAGTTCTTTAGGTAACATATATTCCTGCTTTTAAAATATTACTAATATCTGTAGATCTTATTTGGAAATGGAGGTTTATAAAACATGTTGATAAAGTGCTTTCTAGATAGTACTGGGAGGGTCTAGAAGCAACATTGGAATGCTATTTGACTAAAACGACAGTCTCTTCACCCAATCAAGTACTGTTCTGTTTCAGGCTAAGGGAAGAAATTTGAGGTAATATGTTAATGAATGGACTATATTCTGGTATTCCGCAGAGGATTGAATGTCTGCTAAGACATCCAAACAGTTCAAAATAATAGATGAGTTGTTAGGACCTATGGTCTATTCATGACTAAAAATCACAATGGATACTCACAAGATCATATTAGCAACCTGAACATTAAATTATTAGTTTTGTTGGGTTTCCTTTGGAAGGTGAATTCTGTCTGTTATTGTTGTAGTCCTCTGACTGTTGCTGCCTCACAGAAGAGATTCTAAAGATACACTTGGTCTTCTCCATCTGACAATCAGACTATCAAAACAATGAATCCCAAAGAGATGTGAATTTCCCCAGAAAACGCATGCTGCAAGAAGAAAACATCAATCAGAAGGGAACATGTGCTTGAAGGAGATTCCTTACTGTTCTAACCACTTGTGGGACTACCTTACAAGATGAGACTGAAGTCTGGACAATGAGGGTCAAGGCTGGATGGAACCATACCTTGAGCAGGCTGCTTGGATGGGCACATTCTTGGGCCACTGTTTAAACTTTAGCCTTGCTTCAGGACTCTGAAGACGGTGGATGGGAAGTAAAGCTTTGTCTCTCTTCCCAGTGTATCCACTTTGAGCACATCCCCCTTTCTGTTTTCCACTATTAGTTTAGCTCTTTAAATAGATTTAATAAGGACTTGTGTGGCCAAACCTGGCTTAGGGCAAAGGCGGTGACCTCCAGATTTGATAAGACAGCCAGCCAGTTTCAGTAAGAAAAAACAGATGTTAGAAAAACAAATCAATGATGAAATTTAAAGTGCATTATCCCTTGTGACCAAGAAATCAAAGACTAAATTTCTAGGAGGGAATAAATGCATATACACTGTAAAGTTTTCTTAGCTTATTTTTTTTTATAAAAATATGATATTGAAACAGTTTCAGATCTCTTCTTACAATTCAAGATGTAGAATATTGTATGTCAACAAAAAAACACTCTAAAAGAACAAAGTATGCCTTTGTAAATCTAGCTAGACATTTATTGGACATCTGAAAGTAATGGTATTTTGTCGACAAAAACCCCAGACTTATGGTACAAATCATTAAGTTGCCTTTAAAGGCCTGCTGTCTTCAAACAATATGACTTTTATCAAAGTGAATTATAGTCATTTATTATAAGTATTCTATATTCTGTATAAAGGAAGCATTGCACCTGCTCATTGGAACATGTTCCTTCAGATGCAGAATACCTGCTTAGGAAAAAAGTATATAGCGCATAGTAACCTAATAAAATGATTTTGTTTGTGTTTCAATTTTCTTTTGGTCCTATAAATTTTATACTCAATGGCTGAACTTAGGCTGATGCCATAAAATAATGATAGATTTCCAGGATTTTAGGATGAGCCAAAACTTTCAATTTTTATACATTCCTATAAAAATAATGGTAGCATAAGATATTTTAGTCCACTTTAAACACTCAAAGTTGGCCAATAATGGATAAGGAAGTAGTTTGTAGATTAAATTAGAGAATATATTTTCTTGAGCACAGAAGGAGTTTTCGATTTCTGCTTGCCAGCTGATGTTGTGAAAGTTTCAGGGGACAAAGTGCTGCTTGGTAAAAGTGCCCTGTTAAGTAATAAGAGAAAATTAATCTATGTCATTGCAAAAGAGAAGATATTGAAAACTGTCATGTGCCCAAACAAGTACTTCTGCTAAGAGGTTGATTAACCTCTGTATTAAAGGGTAACCTAGTCTAAAATAAATCTCCGTAGAAATACATACATGCATGCATACATACATACATACATACATACATAAGAGACTCCACAGGTGCTTTGCTAGGTCAATGTATAACAAATTCACTATGTCCTCAAGAGTGAAAGGGATTGAATTTGTGTTTCTGGAATAAGAGAAAGCTCTGAAATAGTGCCTTCTCCCCTGACTCTTCTGTTCTATTCCCTTCTCAGGGACTAGTCCCAAGGGAGCACCAAAGGGCTCCACAAACACGTGAAAAAAAATCTCCTTTCCTTCTTGCCCCGATCTTCTCCAGAACCTCAGCACAAGATCTGTAAAATCCGAGCAACTCACCGGAATCGCTGCAGAAAAGGACGAGGAAGTTTGCAAAGTGGCAAATCTTGTAATGCTTCTGGGGAGACCGGGATGCAGCTGCCGCCCCGCCTGTGAATTGCAGGGCTCTGACATTTCAGTCAACTCTTCCTGACAAAGCTCGCGAGAGCTGGCAGCAGCAACTTGATCTGGCTCTGGCCAGGCTTCCCCGGCTGACATCTGCTTGCTCAAAAGCAGCGGTGGCTCTTTCAGAGAAGGCTGTGGGTCTTCCTCTGCAGAAAGGCTTCCAGGAGAGAAGGAGGGGCAGGAGGCGCCTCAGTAATAGAAGATGAGCGAGTTAGTTTGCAGTATCAAGACTTTAACATTTGGGATTTTGCTTTTTTTTTGTTGTTGTTGTTAGTTTTGTTTTGTTTTCCGTGTTTCGCATGGACTTTTTTTTTTTCTTTTAAGAGTTTTACAGTACTAAACCTTGTGCACAGTATTCTAAAGAAATGCTATTGGAATCAGGTGTACCTGCAATTCTGTGAAAATAGTAGAATCATAAAGCATCGTAAAAAATTGTTAGGAAACAAAATAATTGCAATATAAACTATGAAAATCAAAAGAGTACTTACACAATCTGAATAACTGGCTACCACCACCCATGCCCCTTACACCCTGAGTGTCGACCTTTATTTAAGTCCTAGAGATTTCACAGGTCCTGACAACTTCTCAAAAGTCCCTGCTGGTCAGATATATGTAGAAAACCCATGTTTTATTATACACATTAAAATGCTTAATAAAATCTTTATTCTTTTACTATATATAAAAAATAAGTTCAAAGTTCTTCAGCAAATATTTTAAAAAGCACATTTCCAGCCAGTCAGTGACAGTGTCTATAAACATATATTTTTATTTTCAAACATATTTTACCTTACATATATATTTTTGCAAAACAATAAAAAAGAACAACAAAAACAAAAATAACCTTCAAAGAACACTTTAAAGGGCTGACTTTCAATGCAGTTACACTTTTAAATTTTTGTAAATGTCATCTTTCATTACTTAACTCTCTCAGCTAAAGGCTCACCAGATATTTAACATTTTACCTAGATTTGTAGGAAGGCACGTTTTAGTTTTTAAGAAAGTAACATTTCAAACATGTAAATATATAAACTGGTACTTTGATTCTATCTAGCCAGTGCTTATGACTAATAATTTACATGTAATATATTAACCCAAGTAACATGAATTTAGCATGACTAATTAAATTTCCAGGTGCTAAAGTTTGCTCATCAAAATCTCAAAATCTTGTTATGTTACTAGCCCTACTAACTTTTTGAAGTTAAAATTTCAAATTATACATTTTTATATCATTTTATAACAAGTGCTTCCCAAATAACAGATATTTTTATTAGCTGATATTAGCTGATTATCTTTTCTCTAGAAAGTATTACTTGGGCAATATTGATTAGATGACAAACATTATAATCACAAACTTTCCTAATATCTAATAATACACAGCCTTTGTAGTCACAAGACAAAACTATATTAAGAAGTGCACATTTCTTTCTGTAATTGCTGTGACATACATATATGTACATTCATATGTATTCTTAAATATGTATGGTAAGCCTGCTCTGTCTGTATATTGTATGCTTGGATGTTTGCTTTCGGGGATGAGCATTTGGTATAGTATTGCCAGTTGGTGTGGTTTCCCTTGGGGAAGGTATTTCTCCCACTCTCATCTTTCCCACTCTCTTAGTTGTCCATATTTCCTGTGTAGCTTTGAAGCCTGGTATGCTCTCCTTCATCCACTTTAACAAGTCTATGGTTGTTCTCGTTCAACTCCTTTTCAGGTTCTCATGTTGGTAGGATTTTATGAGTGGAGATTCTGATATCTCTAAGAGATACTTGGGGTCACCATCCCACAGTCCAATCTCTGACCCATAATTGTTCCTGTCTGAAAGAACCACAGGGATGGAAATGAAGAGGAGCCTGAGGAAAAGAAGATCCAGTGACAGGCCCAAAGTGGGATCCAGCTCCAGGGGAGGTCCCAAGGCCTGACACCCTTACTGAGGCTATGGAGAACTCACAAAAAGTAACCTATCATGACTGCCCTCTGAAAGACCCCCCCAAAAAAAATACAGATGGAAGAGTCAGATGCAGATATTTTGCACCAAATCAATGGATAGACGCTATTGACCCCTGTGGTTGAATTAGGGAAAAGCTGGAAGAAGCTGAGGAGGGCAAGGAGTCTCAATTAATTTGGACCACCGAGATGCATCAAACCCTGGACCACCAACCAGGCACTAGCTCTTATATGGTCCCCCAAAGCATATACTGTTGGGTCTGGGTTCAGTCAGAGATGTACCTAACCCTCAAGAGACTGGAGGCCCCAGGGAATTTAGAGGACTGGTGGGGTGGGTGGTGGGTGGTGAGGGAATCCTCATGGAGACAGGGGCAGGGAGGAGGTATGGGATGTGAAACAGTTGGAGGGTGGACTTGAAGAGGAATAAAATCTGGAATGTTAAACAAACAAACAAACAAACAAATAATACAAGATAAAACATCTAAAAATTTAAAAATATAAAGACAGTTTGATCCCTCTGTCTCTTAAGGATCTTTCCACTCCCTGTTTTGTAATGATATCTTGGCCTTGAATTTGAGTGGGATTTGTAACTATACCCTTTAGAAATGGGTCCCATAAGCTACCCTCCCTTATTGATTGTGTTTAAGAAATGGAAAGATAAACAGGAAGGGTTATAAGGTTGCACTTGGTTGGAGGAAAGGGAAGGAAGAATGATATAATTATGTCACTAAGAGAAATACTCCTTTAAAAATTTATGCTGTCTATTTTACAGTGTTTTGAAAAGAATGGTACCTGAATATACAACATAGTGACTTGGTTAGGCACTGGGTAATCAACTAGTTTATGATGTTTCATTCTTTAAGATCTATTAGTTTTCATTCTATGTATGTGTATGTTTGTTCTTGCACATTTGTTTCCCTCACAGGCCAAAGAAAGATGCTGAATCCTCTAGAAGTTTAATTAGAGACGGTGGTAAAGCCACACACAGGTGCTACGAACCATGCCCAAGTTCTCTATAAGAGCTACAAGAGCTGCTAACTGTTGGACCATTTCTATAGTAACAAGAATACATATTTTTATAAATCCCAAATGGCACCACTATTCGCCCAACACAACTGCACTTCTTTCTTTTCTATAGAAGTTTAAATTTTATTATAAGTGCAAGCCCCGATCTTACTGAGTTAAATTCATATACTAGAAGACTGTAATTCATGTTTAAAATGGATCACAGACTATATTAGGGGATTGGGGAACTGATTATTTTTTCTGTTGTTGAGCATTTTTACTTCAGGGAAGCACTTAGGTTCCGGGCCCATTCGTTCCTTTAGTCCATTTGTGTCTGGGTGTCAGCTCTCCCACTTCCCTATGCACTACCTTAGTTCCTACTTAAAGCATGTCTTCTTCCTGTGTTACTGATCTTTCTCTTGTGGCTCAAAACGTAACAGGTACTTGGCTTCTGTGCTGTGATCTTTTCCCCATTTTTCCAGTGTGATGATATTGGTCATGTGCCCTGAGGCTTGTTGAGTCAGGAGGCTAAGCTGTGTGCCATTGTCTCATAGCCTTGTGTTTGTCAGCACTCTGGTCAATGCTTTGTACTGGTTGGAAGTGGATCTCCTGGAATACACAAGAACTCTTGACTCCTCCTTCCTAATACTCACATTGGCCTGGTCAGCTGCACTCAATGAGGTTATTTTGGTAGCCAGTCACCTTGCCTCTCAGGTACTGTTTTAGGTGATGTCATGTACAAAACTGTTCTGATCTTCAGCTTTTATTGTTGTATTTTGTAGTTCTGCATTTTTATTTACCTTATAAGGAAATACATCTCTTTATAGCATTCTTCAAACAATTCTTCCTTGTTTCTCTCTCCATTCTTTTTTTGCTTCTTCTTCCTCCACCCCTTATCCCAGTAGCCTCATTTCTGATTTCAGGCTATATGTGACATTCTTCCCTCTCCCCTTCCATTGTTTTTTAACAAGAACAATTTATTTTCCTTTCAAAGTATCCATAACAAAGAAAAACGCCTTGCATTTTTGCATTTCACATATCTCAGTTCAGGAAAATAGCACTTTCTTATTTTATAGCTATATGAGAATGATCAAATAGTTTGTTGTAGCTTTCCTGGTTCTTATTTATCTAATAATGTAAGCAATCAATTGAAATATTCCAATGACTATCATGGCATGGGCATTTGTAGGTATTTTTAATCCCTATGACAATGATAAGAGTATGAAGAAAGTAGCAGTGTTCCTGGGCCAGGATACAGCTCGGTGATTGTGGCAGTTTGAATGAAAATGGCCTCGTTGACTCACAGGGACTGGCATTATAGATAAGTGTGACCTTGTTGGAGTAGGTTTGGGGTTGTTAAAGGAATTGCATCACTAGGGGACAGCTTTGAGGTCTCAGAAGCTCAAGGCAAGCTTTGGTTTTGACTGGTTTGTTTTTTTGTGCCAGGGCATTTCACCCAATATCAGTTTTTCTACTTCCGTTTTCCTTCACATTTGTCTTAGGGTTTTACTGCTGTGAGCAGATACCATAACCAAGGCAATTCTTTTAAGGACACCTTTTAATTGGGGCTGGCTTACAGGTTCAGGGGTTCAGTCCATTATCACCAAGGTGGGAACATGGCAATATCTAGGCTGGCATGGTGTAGCTGAGAATTCCACATCTTCATCTGAAGGCTGATAGCAGAGTACTGGCTTGTAGGCAGCTAGGATGTTTCAGATTTTTTAGAGGATGTTCAACAAAACAGCTCTCTCAAATAGTATTCAATGAAGCAGCTTGTGTGCATACACTTTTATTGGGGTGAACAGGACTTTAAATTTTGGAAAGTGGATGGGGTTTCTTCTTAGGTAGCTTTCTGAGCTGAGGTTTAACATTCTGGGATACATTTTTTGCATGGAAGTTGAACCTGTAATTTTGCCAAGAATTATGTGACATTCCTCAGATAGAGTGTGGGTGTTGGGGCTCCCCATATAAGGTAGGGAAGAGGAAGCCTTGCTTGTACCAAGTTCAGGGGAGCTATCCAGACATGGTAGACTTCAACCTTAATTAGCAGGATTTGCTATCACCCCACATTTTCATCACCCATTTATTGATTGATGAACATCAGCTGTTTCCATTTCCCAGACATTGTAAATAGGGTGGCAATAAACAGGTATGAGTAAGTATCTCTGGAGTAGGAAATAAAGTCCTTTAGGTATGTAGGCAGGAGTTGTATAGACAGGACATGGGTCATCTTTGTTCATTTTCTTAATATAGTTCTTCAGAATTTTAATTAATGAATGTGCCTTGTACAAAATAGATTTTCAAAGTTCTCACATTCTCCAACAACTCTGGAATGGGAATTTCCAACAGCTTTTATAAAAAAGGCAAATGTTGGTAGTCAGATTAAATCTAGTATATCTCTGGATCTAATGGTATGAACCTTCCTTCTCAAATATACCAGTTTCTTTTCAGTCATTAAATTGGAAATGCTTTGAGGAAACACATGCAGATATTATGAAATATCTGTAGGTGGTGCCTTCAGTGAGAGATAATGTAGGTCTTTTGAGGTTATAGAAAAGGAAAAAGATGTGTGTATGTGTGTGTGTGGGTAAGGTTGTACTGTTTTAATGTATATATAAAGGTTGTTTAATGGAAGTTCTGGAAAGAGATTTGAAGACATCAGAAAGCTTAGCACACTAAAAATAAATTCTGTATCCACACAGAGATTCTAAGGGCAAATTGCATCAAGAAGAGCTTTATACAAGCAGAAAGTCGAGGGAACCAAAATCTGACAATTAATAGGCCAAAGCTTGATTGGCCTGAAAAAGAAGAGAAATAACACACACACACACACACACACACACACACACACACACACACACACATACATGGAAGAGTAGCACAAGTTAACATTTTGGTTCTAACTTTCTTTTATTGGCTTAAATTTACCGGTACAAAACTTTTTAATGAATTTGGGGTTCCTGGGCCAAAGTGTACATTAGTCATCTATAAAGTCATTCAGCATTTTGCTTTGGTTTTAGTGGGTCAGAACAGATTTCCAAGTTGGCCTACTGAGATTGTGAAATCCAAATAGGTATATGCTTTGCCCTCAATTTACATTCAGCTAATTTGTAATGATTTCAGGTTGATTATTCTGTGCCACATAGACCTAAGCTTATTCAAATCACTCTCTGTTTAGTGAGAGTTTCTATTGCTGCAATGAAATAGCATGACCAAAAAGCAAGTTTGGCAGGAAACAGTTTATTTGGTTTACACTTCCATATACCACTCATTATTGAAGGGAGTCAGCACAGAAACTCAGTCAGGGAAGGATTCTTGAGGCACTAGCTGATGCAGAGGCCAGGAAGAGGTGCTGCTTACTAGCTTCCTTGCTCAGCCACCCTTCTTTTAGAACAGAGGACCACCAGCCCAGGGATGGCACCACTCATAATAGGCAGCCACCCCCCCCCATCAATCACTAAGTAAGACAATGCTTTATAATCAGTTCTGGTGGAGGCATTTTCTCAATTGAGGCTCCCTTATCTCTGATGATTCTAGTTTGTGTCAAGCTGACTTAAAACTAGTCAATACACTTCAAATATTTTCATTTCATTGTCTGCATATTAACTGTTCCAATAAATATACTGTAAGTTTTCTAATATAGTTCTATTACAAATGTAGGGAATTCTCATAGAAATAGTACTATAAATACCAGAATTTTTGTAGCACGAGAATCAGGAGTTCAAAGGCAGCCTTAGGTGCATAGTGTGTTTTAGGAAAGTGTAGAGTACATGTAACTCTGTTTAAAAAAAAATAGCAAATTCATACAATTTTATCTATTTTGTGAAATAATATATTAAATCCAATTAACTAACAAGTATGTACGCTTATGGATAAGAATTTTATACTCAGTTATCCACATGAAATGTAAGCAGCCTTTACACTGAAAGTACAGGAAAATGTATGTCTCTTTTAGGAAAATACTTCTGCTTCAATTTTTCCAGTTTTTCTTATTTGATAAAATTAACTTTTAAATTATTTTATCACATTCCTCTGATCAAATATATTTTGATATCTTTGTAACTTTTATGAAGTATAAGTATATATATATATTTCAAAATTATAAGCATTTTAGGTAATATGTTAAAAATTCTCATGATATTTTATGCAGATTAGCCACATGAGAATATTTTAATAAATTTTGTTTGGTTTTCTGTCACTCTCAGTGAGAAAAATATGTAAATAACACCCATTGATACTAAAATATGCAAATATACCAATATTTTATCTAAAATGGTAGCATATTTGCATATAATCTAAGACTGATTGCATTGTACTTCAAATTATCTCTAAGCTATTATACCTATTACTTTAAAAAGACTAGATATATTATTATTTAGAAGATCAGGCTGAGAAAATGTCTGTTCATATTTAGTTTAAAATCAACTTTTAAAAAATAGTGCTTATATTTCAGAAGTTGAACCAGCAGATAAAGGACAGAACAGTGTCTCTCTCTCACTGTGTGTGTGTGTGTGTGTGTGTGTGTGTTTTCTCTGTGAGTACACATATATGGATGCATTTTTCAAACACTTAAAATGTGTTTGTGTCTATTAGGATGCTTTACTTCTAAACATTCCAGTAAGAAAAGATTACAAATTTTGTCAGGCTGAGCTATACAAGGTTAATTCTATCAACAGTTCAATGAACAGATTACAAGACAAAATTGTCCTGTTATTGAACGACAGCTCTGATTTTTAAAAAAGGAAATCTAGAGAAAACAATGTGTTAGAAACAAAAAATTCACAGACTTGATGAAATATTGACTCACAAAAGAACAAACAGCTGATAAATTCCACAAGGTGTGTGAATGAGGGAGGGGACTCCTACTCCTGAGAAATTGTGCAGACCTCTTGCAGAATTTCCTAACTCAAGCAGAGCCAATTTGGGAGTCAGTTGTGTTGCAACCTGTGTAATATTAGGCACACAGTGTCAGCTATTCTATCTAATTTCCCTTGATTCATTCATGTACTCATTGTTGAGTTTTAAGTTTCAAATTTTACTTTCAATGGAAAAAAATCCGAAAATAACACTTTCAATGGCATAAGCTAGCTCAGAAAATGAGTCTTCTCAGTCAGTCTTTTCCTCTGAATACTGAAATATTGGGTGAGTGGGTACCTTGACAAAACATAAGGACATGATTAGCTAGAATGTGTGCCTCTGTCAGAAAGGGATTCAGAGGACATTTTAATAGTAATTTTTTAAATTTTAAATCATTTAAAAATATTAACTCACAAATGATTGTAATTTTTTTATTTTAAAAATTATATTAAGGACATTATGAAGATTATGAACCCACCATGGAATACATTTATGTACAATCACGCACACACACACACACACACACACACACATGCACACACACACACACATACACATGCACACACACACACACACACACACACACACTAGTGGACTTGCAGTATAGTTAGCATGCAGAGATTTAACTGCTAACAATTGTGTCACGATTTTACAGTTGTCAGTGGTGGAAAGCATTTTCTTTTGTATAAACATTAATTCTAAATATTGGAATAAAAACATTTAAATGAAAGCTGCCTATACTCAGATGTCCTACTAAATGCCATTTTTATTAAACATTAAGAAAATAGTTTAAAAAAAGAAGGAAACTATTATATATATATATATATATATGTATATATATATATATATAAAGAAAATAGTTTAATTTTTATCTTAAATCAAGAAAAGGCAAAGCTGCTCTGTTTGTACTATTGAAAAGATGCAAATATTTAGCAAATCAAGTTAGGAACAGTGAAAGCAATGGAATGTGAACTGACATAGACTTATTAAAGAATGTAAAATTAAAAGTAATAACCAAATGTCATTAATATCTGAGTGCATATGCTTACATTGTGTGACTTTCCAAATATTAGGTGTGATGTGTGGGCTATGCATGCTCTAAAGACTTTTGAGAAATTTTGATAGAGTACAAATATCTCCTAATAATATTCAGATGCTCAAAACTCGGAGAAGTTTTTCGACAATTATGGGACAAACGTGCATGTGGGCTGTGTGCACCTGGGAGCATCTCTTTTTGTCCCCAGTTCAAGGTACACGGGCTACAAACCTAACCAGTTAAATCTGAAAGACTGGGAAAAAAAGAAAAAAAAAACACTCAATTTTCCCTTAGTATGAAGTGAAGTAGTTAAATGATTTGAGAAGTAGGGAATTGAAACATTTTGAAACCTATACTTATTTTTTGAATTTGAAAAAGTCAAATAAATTTAAATAAAAGTAACCTCAGATGATGAATTTTGTAATTTGTAGTGCTACTGTAATTAGAAGTAGCACCTTCTATGTCAGAGAATCATCTTCAAAACTAAGATAATTTGCCCCTTCAGATGGCTTTTTCCCTTCTGATGATGAGCTTTCTGCCTTCTATGGCATGCTGTCTTATTTCCTCACATATGTCATTGTGCTATTTCCTTAGGACATTAGTTCATTCCCCAAAATTGACTTTACAAGTGACCAAATGTATTGTTTTTTGCAGGCAGTGTGAAATCATAGTATCAAAAAGTCAGAGAGCTGATTGGCAGAGTCCACCTCTGCTTTAGAACTCAAGCAAAGAGCGTATGTGTATGACTAGACATTTCACTGAGCTCTGAATTACAAGGACTTTAGCACAATTAAGTATAACCACACACGTGATAATCCTGTCCCTTCTACAATCTGCATACTGCTTGTCATTTGTTTCATTTAGAGATAATAGTCTCAGCATGTCTTTATTATATAAAATAGATTTACTTAATGTATATCCAAAATAGAATCACGTTGAATGTTTATGACACAATAATAAAATAATTTACTGTTTCCAAGTAATACATTCTACCTTGGGATTTATCAAACATGACCTTAACCTGTTCTTGTAACTCAGGTACATTCAAATTATGTGTGTACATGTGAAGGACTGAGGCCAAATCAGGTATACTTTTCCCCTCTCTGCCTTTACCTTGGACTCTAAGTTTCTCACTAAACGTTGGACTTCTAGTTTGGACTAGTCACCTAGGATATGCCTTTGTGTTCCTCTCAGTTCTGGGATTGCCGATGCTGTGAGGCCAGGGTTTTATATGGGTGGTCAGGCATTGAATTAAACGTGTCATTCTTGCATGGCACACAATTTACCCTCTGAGTCATCTTCCAAAGGAAGAACTCAGTTATTTTGAAATTAGAACTTTGCCTCTGTATAAGGGATTAATGTGTCATAAAACATGCACGTCAGTGCTCCACACCAAGAGGCCTTCACAAATACTTTTGAATAATGGACATGTACAACTGCTTTACATTTGCGTGTGCATTCATGAAGCTCTGACTAATTTGGGTTGGTATATTGACATCAATAAACTTAGAAAGCATGTGAATGATCAATTGTTGGTATTAGTATGGCTGTGCTAATGAATAGCCTTATCTCATAAGACAGGAGTTATGAACTATGAATGAGAACGTTTCCAGAAGAATATAGTATCTGAATTGGGAGGTTGAGTAAGGCAGATCTGTGCACACCAATGTGGACTGAATTTTCCAGTCCCTTGAAGACCTGCTCAAATGGGCCAAAAAGCATGAGGGAGGGTGGTATCCACTTTCCCTTCCAGGGCTGGAGCATTCACCATCTGGAGTCAGTCAGCACAGTCCCTGGTCTTTAATTGTGGTTTTGGACCTTACCAATTCATCCTTTAATCTCTTCCTAGAAATTAGCAGATCTCCCATATGGTCTGGATTTTAGGACTTCATAACATTATAAATTATTCCACTGTCTGTCTTAGTACTGATTCGCAGATAACATGCTGTATGGCTTTTTTTTTATTTTGAGACAGGGTTTCTCTGTATAGTCCTGGCTATCCTAGAACTCACTTTGTAGACCAGGCTGGCCTTGAACTCAGAAATCGCCTGCCTCTGCCTCCCAGAGTGCTGGGATTACAGGTGTGCACCACCACTGCCCGGCTATGGCTTCTTATTCATAGCAAAACATTTTGTAATCTCTCTATATATGTATACATTTATATACATATACATATATATATAAATTCGTGTGTGTGTGTGTGTGTGTGTGTGTGTGTGTGTGTGTATAGTCAATCTGTATCTATGTGACCCTCTTTATTTTATTTGTGCTCTTTCTCTGGTGCACCTAGTGTAAATCTCAGAGAAGGACTATGCATTTTTGTCATTATTATTTCAGTTCACCTTGGGAAAATCATGTGAAGTAATGCAAAGAAAAGTTTATTATAACATATTTTCATATGGCCATATATTATGTATCATTGCATATCCCTACCTTATTCCTTATCAGTCTGCTTATGCTGTCTGGAATTCATCATAAATTAGCTTCTGGGGCTTAAAGTATAGTTTAGAATTTAGTGTTTTTCATTCATAGCTGGCTGATATATTTAAATTTATATATCAGGTTACAAAATTTCTTTTTGCCCTACTTTAGAAGAGTGGGAAAATTTTAATTTTTAACATGGTATTCATCCTAATATATAATTCCTATATTTTATGATAAAATTATTTTGGTTTATATTGTAAGACTGAAAGACTTAAATAATTTTGTCAATTAAACTGAATGTGGTTTCAGTAGAAAATTCTACTTTATTCACTGATTTGAAAACATACAGAGGCACATACAGAACTACAGACAGACAGATAGACAGGCACATACACAAACAATGAAGAAGCACATCCACTTTAACTCTAACAGGAACTATTTATATTGTCCAGAAATAAGAGACTGTGTCCTAAAAGAGCTGAGACACTAGATGGTTCTTGTGAAGAGAATGTTAACACTAAGAATAATTTGTGAGAAACAATCTGTAGACAAGGAAATCATGCAGACTCATGAGTGAAACAAATGAAAACTCAAAAATTTTCCTTTTTTTTGAGTTTTTGAACTTTTTTTATAAATAATATTTTATTATTTCTTTGATAATTTTATTTTATTTTTTTAGTTTTTTATTGGATATATTCTATATTTACATTTCATTTCCCTTTTTATGTTTCCCCACCCCCCCTAAGGTCCCACATGCCCTTTTCCCTCCCCCTGCTCCCTTATCCACCCCTTCCCACTTCCCTGTTCTGGTATTCCCCTACACTGATGCTTTGATCCTTTCCAGCACTAGTGTCCATTCCTTTCTTCTTGTCAGACATCATTTGGTATGTGAATTGTGTCTTTGGTGTCCCAAGATTCTAGGCTAATATCCACTTATCAGTGACTGCATACCATGGGTATTCTTTTGAGACTGGGTTACCTCACTTAGTATGATGTTCTCCAGCTTCATCCATTTCTCTAAGAATTTCATGAATTCATTGTTTCTAATGGCTGAATAGTATTCCATTGTGTATATATACCACATTTTTTGTATCCATTCCTCCGTTGAGGGACATCTAGGTTCTTTCCAGCTTCTGGCTATTATAAATAAGGCTGCTATGAACATAGTGGAGCATGTATCCTAAGGATTGTTAATAATCCAATCCACAATGGAATCTCACATAAAGAAAAGTCTAGGAGTAAAAACATCTAGAGTTGCTAATGATTTGAAGTCTCAGCTATAGAGGAAGACCAATGGTGGGAGGTCAGTCAAGGCAGCAGATGGGGAATAAAATTCCAAGCACAAAACTGTAATAGTACATAAAAGAGACTAATTTTAAAATTGGTCTGTGAATTGCTATGTACAAAAGTGTGCATCCCTTAGCATCACATGAAGATCTGAGAACAGCCTTAAGTGTTATTTCTCGTTTCTTCCTTACTTGACAAAACATGCCCATCTTATTCTGTTCCTTACCACAAGTTAGCTAGGCAAAGAGATTGCAGGAATTCTTCTATTTCCACTTCTACTATCATCCTCTCATATTGAGACAATCCTCCTATCATACTAATGCACAATATAGTCTCAGCTAGGATTACAAACAGTCTGCTACCACATTCAGCTTTATGGGTGATCTGGGGATTGAAACTAAGAAATTCATCTGTGTGTGGCTTTACCAAATAAACCATCTCCCCAGTCTACAAATAAATAATTTTTAAGAGAATAAAGTATCTAATAAAAGAATGAAAAAAATGAAGAAAAACAAAACAAAAAACAAATAGGCAAACAACAGAAGCACAAAACAGAAGAAAAGCCAAAAACCAAACCCGTCAACCACACACACAAACAAAAAACAAAACAGAACAAACAAACAAAAGAAAAGTTGCTGTAAATGTAAGTCAGTGGCAAAGTCTCTATGTATTTAGCATACACAAAGTGGTGTAGTCAGTCTCTGATAATACAAACACACACACACACACAGAGATGCAGACACACACATACACATACACACGGAGATACACACATACACAACAAAGACAGACAGACACACAGACAGACAGATGGACTTAGAGACAGACAGGGACAGACAGAGAGAGGAGTAGAGAAGGAAAGAAAAGAGAAATGCAGAGCACTACAAAACTGAGATTCAGGGTCCAAATAAAATATTTGAAAACGATTGTGTAAGTTGAATTAATATTTCTTTTGAAAAAGAAGATGCAAGGTACAAAATGAAGAATATATAAAGCAAAACATAATGCAATGGACAGTGCAGTTATCAGAAAATATCATGGCAAATTAAAGGCAATAATGACCTAAACTTCTATACCCATATAATTTTTAAGAATGAGATATTATGATATTAATGAAATATTCTATAACATGTTTTAAGCCTTGCAAACAGCAACTGTAGATGAACTAAAATGAAAATTGGTTCTTATAATCATACAAATATTTCTTATAAAACTAGCCATAAGATATTAATGTAGTTGAAGGACAAAGTACTAAGTCCTAGGATGGGTAAGACTGGCAGCAATCTTTACCTGCTGTTTTGTTTGAGGTTAATGAAATTCTGACAATTTTCTAAAACTTTTTATTATTAACTAAGTTGCTAGTATTGATTTTTAATGGTACCATATTAAGAAAACATCAGTGAGGACATGGATATATAGGGGACTGCAGAACCCTGTGGAGCCCTGTGACCTGCAACCCCAGATCAAAATCTTACAGAATCTGTCTGCCACTTGAACTAAGAAGAAGCCTTGGGGCTGCTTAGTGTACTGGATTTCTGATGTTGAATAGGTAAGATCAGCCTAACTTCATCCACTTAAACTTGAGGAAGGTGTGACATGTTGCACCCTATCCCTCTTCCCCCAAAATACTGTACATGCCCATACTGACTTAGAAGGTGCTTACAAACCTTGTGTTAAACCTGATGGGAGTTACACAGAGTTCTGAATATAGGTAGGTACCATGAATCTTTTAAGGTTTGCTGCTAGGCTGAGAACATTCACCTGCCTGACCTCCAATTCTCGTTAAATCCTATCTGCCCAACATCAATTTACAGATTCAGTAGAATCACCACCAAATTCTAATACAATTGTTGAGAGAAATTGAAAAAATATTCAATTTCATATGGAAACACAAGTAATCCAAGGATAACCAAAGCAATGCTACCCAATAAAGAATTGCTATAACTATTACAATCTCTGGCTTTAAGCTATGTAATAGACACAGACATAAAAACAGTTACATAAATCAATGGAATATAATTAATGACCTTAGTGTATCTACCTAGCTATAAATATTGATTTTTTTGATGAACAGGCAAAAAGTACACAGAAGAAAAATCAGTCTCTTCAATAAATCGTGCTGGCCAAAATGAATAGGTATAGGTAGAAGAATGGGATGAAATACTTATGTTTGACCTCACACAGTAATGTTCTTAATATCCACAGATAAATGTGGTTTTCATTTTCATGATGGCAATGTCTCTTTAGAACTGGTTGAGACTATAACACATAATCACAGCCAATCAAAATACAGTTGTATCTTCAGTCCTGATGGAAACATCTACAAAACACTAAACACCTAAGGTTCAGGGAATGTTGTGTTAAAGGGACCTGAAGATTGTAGGCACCAGAAGGTCAGAGAGCTTGCTCTGAGACTATGAAATCTCACCCACAAAGTCCTTAACAAAGACAGATGCAATAAATAAAACAGAAAGATAAAAAACAGGACACTTCCTCTATAGGCAACTAAGATATTCTCATAGTGGGAGAAATACCATTATTTAACACATCAATTGATTATCCAATGCCAAATGGTAAGGCCTACAAACATACAAATAAGTAATATTATACAGACTAACCAGGTTATATTTATGGATATATATGTGTGTATAGATACGTGCATATAATAACAATCAAAGAATAGTCTATGAATTTAAAAAGAAAGCAAAAAGGAGTATATGAGAGGGTTTGAAAGAAAAGAGGCAAGGAATAAATTAGGCTATAATATAATCTCAAAAATAAAAGAAAAACTGAAAAAAAAACCCTCAACTCCCAATGAAACAAGGACTGACCTGATATGCTGAACCCAATATAGAAGAAAGTTAGGATGGCACTTGAGGTTCTGAAAAGGATTCCCTTAGCATAGGCATTCAGACCAACAACTCATGCATGGAACCAATGAAACTAAAATGTCCCTGTACAGTAGATGATACCGGGACTCAAGTGACAGCCTACAGAATGGGAAAAACAGCCAGAATATACAAAGAACAGTCAAACTAAAAACAAACAAAACTGCGTCAAGAAATTAATTTAATTATACAAGCAGAGGATGGCTCAGTAGACACATCTACAGCATAGGTCTTGCATTGATGACTTAGGGAAGTGGTAATAGGAAGGGTGTAAGAGTCAAAATAACAAGGTCTAATATGAAACAGCCTTTCATATAAATGGCATCATGAATAAGATCTGAACAATGGCAATATCAAAAATCATTTTAACATGGAATGGATTTTTCTCATGGAATTCTGCCTCTAGACAAATAACTATAGGTAATTGATTACTACTAAGATTGGAAGAATTGACCTCTTCCAGAGATGAGGCCCCAAATTATTCTCAGATATAAATTGAGCACAACTACTACTATCTTATCCTTTGTAAATTACAAAATGGTAACAGTTGTGCATAATTTATATCTGAGCAATGAGCCTTTTTATTGGACAAAAAGGAGGAAGTGTTTTGGATAGCCCTGTTACTGTTTGTGTTTTGATGATACTTCAGTTTTTCGAGGAGGGGCTGCATAGGATGAGGAGTAAGTCATTTACTCAGGTGACACCTTGTGAACCTTCCCCTAATGAATAATGATTTCAAGGAACCAATCACTGGATGAGTAGGTGGGGCTTCTGGGTCAGACACTGGGATCAGAGAAGAGGAGAGGAGACTTGGCTGGTGGACAGGAGTGTGGAGGCCAAAATGTAGGTAGTGGAGGACCCCAGTTTAGGTGGAGAAACAGTTGGGATCCGCTACTAGAAGATTTAGAATGGCTTACAAATTGAGATGCTAGTTGTTTCACCTGAAGATTGAATTACCTATTGATCCTAAACCAAGATTCTGTGGGGGGTTTCCTTCATGTGGCACCACAACAGGGTTATAGAGAGAAAAGCAGGGAAAAGTATTGATTTGCAAGAAGTACACTCCAAAAAACTGTGGAAATTTGGACATGTGGTGCTGGTGTGGCAGCAATCCGCCATGGGATTTTAGCGAGCTGAGTGGAGAGATTTCTGAGCTCCATGTCAGAGAGTATGCCCAGATGAGAACCAGCCAGCCAGCATGCCTGTGACATGCGGGCAATAGTGTGGATTTCCTTTTAATATTTCACGCTACACTTGCCCAACCCAATGAGGTCATTCCTGAAATCATATACAGAAAAACAACAAAAATGGAACTAACTGACTGTATTTACATATTTGTGTACACGTGCACACACACACACACACACACACACACACCTTTAGCGATTAGAGTAGAAGAAGCTATCAGTTTGAAAGTGGAAGAGGATATAGATGGAGTTAGTGGCATGGGACTTGGAAGAGGATGGAGGGAGAAAAGTTTCAGGGGAAAAGAGATTGAAACAATCTCGTGGAGTAAAAAATAATCATTAACTCAACTAACCATAAACCCTGTGAGCTACAATAACTCTCCTGATAAGATATGCCCACTGCAATATTGCCTGCAGCTTCCCATCCAGCTAGTGGTGGGGAAACCGGACCCAACCAGCGTGCGAGGTGCTCAGACCCAGCCAACGGCGGAACCAGGTACCCGAGACAGCCAGAGTTTAAGACCTTCAGGGACTCAGGCCTGGAGCAGGAGTTGGGTACAGAGTAGCGGCTGCGCTCTGCACTCGCGGAGCAGACCCCGAGCTCCCTGCAGGCAGCTGCCATATTGCCTGCAGCTTCCCATCCAGCTGGTGGTGGGGAAGCCGGACCCAGCCAGTGTGTCAGGTGCCCAGACCCAGCCGGAGGCGGAACCAAACTCCCTTCCAGCCTGTGGCAGGGAAGCCGGACCCAGCCAGCTTCCCAGCAGCTTGGGACCAGCAGGCAGAACCAGATAACTGAGATATCCCAACTTTAAGACCCCTGAGGAAACAGGATAACAGACAGCAAACCCTGAGCAGGAGCAGTGCAGAGCAGCCGCCCAACAGGCAGAACCAAGTACCTGGGATATCCTGAGTTTAAGACCTCGGGGGACTCAGGCCACCTGTCAGCAATCTGGGAGCAAGAGCCCTGCAGGACAGTGGTTCAGGTATCCCAGTCGCTGGGAAATAGCCTTACAACCCAACAGGAGGGTCAAACACCAGCTAGTATCTACAGGACCAACTAACACCAGAGTTAACCAGATGGCAAAAGGCAAAATTAAGATCGCTACTAACAGAAATCAAGGCAGTATGGCGGCATCCGAACCCAGTTCCCCGACAGCAATAAATCTTGGATAGCCCGAAACACCAGAAAAACAAGACTCAGATCTAAAATCACTGGTCAGGATGCTGATAGAGGAACACTTAGATAAATCTCTTAAAGTAATATATGAGAAAATAGATCAAAAGTTAGAAGCCATTACAAGGCAAACACAATTAAATCCCAGATATCTCAACACACCAGAAAAACAAGACTCAGACCTAAAATCACTGGTAAAGATGCAGATTGAGGATCACATAGATAAATTTCTTAAAGTAATAGAGGAGAAAATAGATCAAAAACTAGAAGCACATACAAGGCAGACACAAAAATCACTTAAAGAAATCAAGGAGAATATGGAGCAAAAAATGAATCCCAATAAGGGGGAGAAACAAAAATCACTTAAAGAAATACAAGAGAACATGGGTCAACGAGTAGAAGTCATAAAAGAGGAAACACAAAAATCCCTTAAAGAATTACAGGAAAACACAAACAAGCAACTGAAAGATCTGAGCAAAACCATACAAAATCTAAAAACAGAAGTAGAAACAACTAAGCAATTGCAAAGGGAGACAATGTTGGAGATAGAAAACCTTGGGAAGAAATCAGGAGTCATAGATGCAAATATCAACAATAGAATACAAGAGATAGAAGACAGAATATCAGATGCTGAAGACACCATAGGAACCATGGATTCAACAATTAAAGAAAATGCAAAATGCAAAAAGCTGGTAACCCAAAATATTCAGGAAATCCAGGACACAATGAGAAGACCAAACCTAAGGATTATAGGGATAAATGAGAATGAAGATCTACAACTTAAAGGGCCAGCAAATATCTTCTACAAAATTATGGAAGAAAACTTCCCCAACCTAAAGAGAGAGATGCCCATGAATATACAAGAAGCCTATAGAACCCCAAATAGACTGGACCAGAACAGAAATACTTCCCGTCACATAATAATCAAAACCCCAAATGTACTAAACAAAGAAAGAATATTAAAGGCAGTAAGAGAAAAAGGACAAGTAACATATAAAGGAAGACCTATCAGAATTACACCAGACTTCTCACCTGAGACCATGAAAGCTAGAAGATCCTGGGCAGACCTCATGCAGACCCTAAGAGAACACAAACTTCAGCCAAGACTACTATACCCAGCAAAACTCTCAATTGCCATAGATGGGGAAACCAAGATATTCCACGACAAAACCAAATTTGCAAGATACTTATCTACAAACCCAGCCCTACAAAGAATAATAGGGGAAAAATACCAACACAAGGGGGGAAACAATACCCCAGAAGAAACAAGATAGAAACCCCATCTCATCCAACCCAAAAGAAGAGAACCACTCAAATACAAATAATAATAATAATAATGCCCAAAATGTCAGGAAGTAATAATTACTATTCCTTAATATCTCTTAATATCAATGGACTCAATTCCCCAATCAAAAGACACAGACTAACAGACTGGATACGAAAACAGGACCCTACATTTTGCTGCATACAGGAAACACATCTCAGTGTCAAAGACAAACACCACCTTAGAGTAAAAGGCTGGAAGACAGTTTTACAAGCAAATGGTCCCAGGAAACAAGCTGGAGTAGCCATTCTAATATCAGATAAAATTGACTTTCAACCTAAAGTCATCAAAAGAGACACAGAAGGTCACTTCCTGCTTGTCAAAGGGAAAATCCACCAAGAAGAATTCTCAATACTGAACATCTATGCGCCAAATGTAAGGGCACCCTCATTCGTAAAAGAAACTTTACTAAAGCTTAAAGCACACATCGCACCTAACACAATGATTGTAGGTGACTTCAACACTCCACTCTCCTCAATGGACCGATCAGGAAAGCAGAAATTAAACAGGGATACAGTGAAACTAATTGAAGCTTTGGACCAATTGGATTTAACAGATATATATATAGAACATTCCATCCTAAAGCAAAAGAGTATACCTTTTTCTCAGCACCGCACAGTACCTTCTCAAAAATTGATCATATAATTGGTCACAAGACAGACCTCAACAAATACAAGAAGACCGAACTAATCCCATGTCTCCTATCGGATCACTATGGAGTAAAAGTGGTCTTCAAAAGCAAGAGGAACAACAGAAAGCCCACATACACATGGAAACTGAACAATACTCTACTCAATGACACCCTGGTCAAGGAAGAAATAAAGAAAGAAATCAAAGACTTTTTAGACTTCAATGAAAATGAAGGTACGACCTACCCAAATCTCTGGGACACAATGAAAGCAGTGCTAAGAGGAAAACCCATAGCCCTGAGTGCCTCCAAAAAGAAACTGGAGAGAGCATACACTAGCAACTTAACAGCACACCTGAAGGCCCTGGAAAAAAAAGAAGCTAACTCACCCAGAAGGAGTAGAAGAGAGGAAATCATCAAACTCAGGGCTGAAATCAATCAAGCAGAAACAAAGAGAACCATATAAAGAATCAACAAAACCAAGAGCTGGTTCTTCCAGAAAATCAACAAGATAGATAAACCCTTAGCTAGACTAACCAAAGGGCACAGAGATAGTATCCAAATTAACAAAATTAAAAATGAAAAGGGGGATATAACAACAGAAACAGAGGAAATTCAAAAGATCATCAGATCCTACTACAAAGGCCTATACTCAAAACAACTGGAGAATTTGGAGGAAATGGACAATTTCCTAGACAGATACCAAATACCAAAATTAAATCAGCATCAAGTAGATCAGCTAAACAGTCCAATAACCCTTAAAGAAATAAAAGGGGTTATAGAAAGCCTCCCAACCAAAAAATGTACGGGACCAGATGGTTTTAGTGCAGAATTCTACCAGACCTTCAAAGAAGACTTAACACCAATACTCTTCAAACTATTCAACAAAATAGAGACAGAAGGGGCACTGCCCAACTCGTTCTTCGAAACCACAATTACACTGATACCTAAACCACAAAAAGATCCAACAAAGAAAGAAAACTACAGGCCAATTTCTCTTATGAATATTGATGCAAAAATACTAAATAAAATTCTTGCCAACCGAATCCAAGAACATATCAAAACGATCATTCACCATGATCAAGTAGGCTTCATTCCAGGGATGCAGGGATGGTTCAATATATGGAAATCCATCAATGTAATCCATTACATAAACAAACTAAAAGAAAAAACCACATGGTCATCTCTTTAGATGCTGAAAAAGCATTCGACAAAATTCAGCATCCTTTCATGCTAAAAGTCTTGGAAAGAGCAGGAATTCAAGGCCCATACCTAAACATCGTAAAAGCAATCTACAGCAAACCAGTAGCCAACATCAAAATAAATGGAGAGAAACTTGAAGCAATCCCATTAAAATCAGGGACTAGACAAGGCTGCCCTCTCTCTCCATATCTTTTCAATATAGTACTTGAAGTTCTAGCGAGAGCAATTAGACAACATAAGGAAGTCAAAGTGATACAAATTGGAAAGGAAGAAGTCAAAGTATCATTATTTCCAGATGATATGATAGTCTACTTAAGCGATCCAAAAAACTCCACCAGAGAACTTCTATAGCTGATAAACAACTTCAGCAAAGTGGCTGGTTATAAAATTAACTCAAGCAAATCAGTAGCCTTCTTGTACTCAAAGGACAAGCAGGCTGAGAAAGAAGTTAGGGAAATAACACCCTTCACAATAGCCACAAACAACATAAAGTACCTTGGTGTAACTCTAACCAAACAAGTGAAAGATCTGTATGACAGGAACTTCAAGTCCCTGAAGAAAGAAATCAAAGAAGACCTCAGAAGATGGAAAAATATTTCTTGCTCCTGGATTGGCAGGATCAATATAGTAAAAATGGCTATCTTGCCAAAAGCAATCTACAGATTCAATGCAATCCCAATCAAAATCCCAAATCAATTCTTCATAGATCTAGAAAGAGCAATTCTCAAATTCATCTGGAGCAACAAAAAACCCAGGATAGCTAAAACTATTCTCAACAATAAAAGACTTCTGGGGGAATCAATATTCCTGACCTCAAGCAGTACTACAAAGCAATTGTGTTAAAAACTGCATGGTATTGGTACAGCAACAGGCAGGTAGATCAATGGAATAGGATTGAAGACCCAGAAATGAACCCACAGACTTATGATCATTTGATCTTTGATAAAGGAGCCACAACCACCCAGTGGAAAAAAGATAGCCTTTTCAACAAATGGTACTGGTTCATGTGGAGGTCAACATGCAAAAGAATGCGAATTGACCCACTCTTATCTCCTTGTACTAAGATCAACTCCAAGTGGATCAAGGACCTCCACAAAAAAACCAGACAAACTGAAACTATTAGAAAAGAAACTGGGGAAGACGCTTGAGGACATGGGCACAGGGGGAAAGTTCCTGAACAGAACACCAATAGCTTATGCTCTAAGATCAAGAATTAACAAATGGGACCTCATAAAATTACAAAGTTTCTGTAAGGGAAAGGACACTGTCAGAAGGACAAAACGGAAACCAACAACGTGGGAAATGATCTTCACCAACCCCACATCCGACAGAGGGCTAATATCCAATATATACAAAGAATTCAAGAATTTAGACCCCAAAGAACCTAATAACCCTATCAAAAAATGGGGTACAGAGCTAAACAAAGAATTTTCACCAGAAGAAATTCGGATGGCCGAGAAACACCTTAAGAGACGTTCAACATCATTAGTCATCAGGGAAATGCAAATCAAAACAACCCTGAGATTCCACCTAACTCCAGTCAGAATGGCTAAGATTAAAATCTTGATAGACAACAAGTGCTGGTGAGGATGTGGAGAAAGAGGAACACTCCTCCACTGTTGGTGGGATTGCAAAATGGTAAAACTGCTCTGGAAATCAGTGTGGCGGTTCCTCAGAAAATTGGGCATGCCACTCCCAGAGGACCCTGTCATACCACTCTTGGGCATATACCCAGAGGATTCCTCTGCATACAACAAAGACACACACTCCACTATGTTTATAGCAGCCTTGTTTATAATAGCCAGAAATTGGAAGGAGCCCAGATAGCCCTCAAAAGAGGAATGGCTACAGAAAATGTGGTATATTTATACAATGGAGTACTACTCAGCAATTAAAAATAATGAATTCATGCAATTTGTAGGTAAATGGTTAGATCTGGAAACTATCATCCTAAGTGAGGTAACCCAATCACAAAAGAATACACACGAAATGCAATCACTGATAAGTGGATATTAATGAGCCCAGAAGCCCTAAATACTCAAGGCACAATTAGCAAGTCAAATGACTCTCAAGAAGAAAAAAAGGAGAGGACCCTGGGCCTGTAAAGATTGGATCCAGTATTGTAGACCCAGAACAGAGAAATCATGGGGGGGGGGAAGAGTGGGGACTAGCATGGGGGGAGAGGAATTATGGGACATATGGTGGGGGGTAACTTGGAAAGGGGAAAGCCTTTGGAATGTAAACAAAGAATATAGAAAATAAAAAAAAGAAAAAAATCATAAAGAAAAAAAAAGATATGCCCACTGCTACTAAATGGCATAACTGGAGGGGAGTGTTGGTAAGTGGGGAGTGAAGGTTAACACTAAGAGCCTCTTGAAAATGCCTTATGGAAAGCTACTATTGAAGAAGCCTTCAAAAATGAATAGATATTCATTTGTAAAGAATTTGAATACAGTTACTCTATGTCAAGGGACAATTTCCTAACTAGATACCACATGCTATCAAATAATAATCCTGATACCAGGAATGTAATACCTCTTTTTGAGTTGTTGACCCATGGGGTCAATGGCCTACTCTTACTGCAGGCTATTGTTGCTGTTTTTGTCACCTTCAAAGAGGGTGAGATTAACGTTAGGACACACATCACACATCAGAGTCACAAATACATGAAAAATCAGGGACAGATCTGGATACTTCATCTATCTTGGCTAACTTTTATAGTGCTAGATGATGTGTCATATGCTGCTGGGGGAGAAAAATAACCATTAACCTTTAAAGCCATAAACCCCAGTAAATAGACTAACTCTACTGATAAGGCATAACCACTGGTGAATTGTAGAATTAATGTTATAAGTATAACTTGATTGATTTAAGGCCTACTCCATTAGATGAAACCCATATTTGATATCATTATATGGGCCAAGAACGTATGGCTAAATAGGTCAGATACTTTTAATAAAAGCTAATACTGTTATTCTGCAAAAGAACTTATTACAACAACTCCTATCAGCTTATACTTATTACCTGTAGATTAATGCATCCTTTAAACCTTATCGGAGTAGGAGTATTTGCAGGAGATTGTAAATAACACAGAGACCTCAGACTGCTGAGTACTAATATGGTGTTTTTGTCCTAGCTTACCTTCCAAAGTTCAGGGATTATGGTGAAATATAGGGTAGAAACACTGTTAAGAGACAGAGGTAGAGGGTGAATTCAAGAAAATTGATTCCTGAATACAACAGAGGAGGTATACATATGAATCCCCTAGAATTATGATAGCATGCCCACAGACTCTGCAAGGTCAAACCAGACAAAATCTTACTATGGAGTGGGGATGGGGGACATGAAGTCTATTCCACAGCTGAGGTACTAGTAGCATTTGATACTGTCTCAAAAAAAAAGATTCTGCTTTCTTTAAGGATATGACCCCTGGTAATTAGACACTTTGCAGGGCAGGTTAGACACCCAAAGCAGCACAAACTGGAGTTAATGGATTTTTTTTAAAGAGAGAAAGAACATGCTGTTTGATGGGCAGGGAGGGACATGGGCACAGATCTAGGAGGAATTAGAGAAGAGAACTGATTATAATAGAAAACATCGTATGAAATTCCTAAATTAAAAATAAAATTATTTTTTAAAAAAAATCTTACAGAGCAAAGGTCACTGTCCCCTGGGGACAGGCACTCTGTGCTTTCAGCGGGGGCTGCCATCTTACCTCGGGACACGGCGCGAACTGCAGGCACAGCAAGCGGCTGGAGTCAGGTGCGTGGACAGAGATATAGCTTAACTTAGCTATGCAGGAGATCTGGGCACAGACAGCTCAGCTCCGGGTGCAGACCACCTCAGACCTGCTCTCCGGGCGGGCTGGCAGTGAGGGACCATCTTGCCTCGGGACACAGCACGGAATTCTAGAAGCTGGAGTCAGAGGCTTGGACTGAGAGCTAGCTTAGTCTAGCAGACAACGCCTCCAGGCTCTGGCCAGCACCCAGAGCCAGAAGAGATCAGCAGATCCGGGTACCAATAGCTCAGCAAAGGTCACTGTCCCCTGGGGACAGGAGCGCTGTGCTTTCAGAGGGGCTGCCATCTACAATAATACCAACTAACTCCAGAGATAAACAGATGGCAAAATGTAAACATAGGAACGTTATTAACAGAAATCAAGGCAATATGGCACCATCTGAATCCAATTCACCAACCACAGCAAGTCCTGGATACCCCAGCACACCAGAAAAACAAGAGTTAGATATAAAAGCACAGGTAATGATGCTCCTAGAGGAACACAAAAAAGACATAAACAAATCTCTTAAAGAAATACAGGGGAACATCAAAAGGGTAGAAGCTCTTACAATGCAAACACAAAAATCACTTAAAGAACTCGAGGAGAATATGGGACAACAGACAGAAACCAATAAAGAGGAAATGAGAAAATCAGTTAAAGAAATGCAGGAAAACTTGAAACAACATGCAGAAGTCATGAAAGAGGGAGCAGAAAAATATATTAAAGAATTACATGAAAACACAAACAAAAAAATGAAGGAACAGAGCAAAACCATCCAAGATCTAAACACAGAGGTAGAAACAACTAAGAAATCACAAAAGGAGGCAACTTTGGAGATAGAAAACCTTGGGAAGAAATCAGGGGTCATAGATGCAAACAACAACAGAATACAAGAGATAGAGATAAGAATCTCAGATGCTGAAGATACCATAGTAAACATTGAGTCCACAGTCAAAGAAAATGCAAAATCCAAAAGGCTTATAACCCAAAACATCCAGGAAATCCAGGACACAATGAGAAGACCAAACCTAAGGATTAAAGGGATAGATGAGAGTGAAGATCTACAACTTAAAGGGCCAGCAAATATCTTTAACAAAATTATGGAAGAAAACTTCCCTAACTTAAAGAGAGAGATGCCCATGAATATACAAGAAGCCTACAGAACTCCAAACAGACTGGACCAGAACAGAAACACATCCCGTCACATAATAATCAAAACCCCAAATGTACAAAACAAAGAAAGAATATTAAAGGCAGCAAGAGAAAAAGGCCAAGTAACATATAAAGGAAGACCCATCAGAATCACACCAGACTTCTCTCCAGAAACTATGAAAGCTAGAAGATCCTGGGCAGACCTCAGGCAGATCCTAAGAGAACAAAATGTCAGCCAAGACTACTATACCCAGCAAAACTCTCAATCAACATAGATGGAGAAATCAAAATATTCCATGACAGGACCAAATTTACACAATATATTTCCACTAACCCAGCTCTACAAAGGATTATAGGAGAAAAACGCCAATACAAGGAAGGAAACTACACCCAAGAAAAAGCAAGACAGTAACCTTCTTCCATCAAACTCAAAGAAAGATAACTACTCAAAAACAAAAATAACATCAAAAATGTCAGGAATTAATAATCTCTATTCCTTAATATCTCTTAACATCAATGGACTCAATTCCCCAATAAAAAGACATAGACTAACAGACTGGATACAGAAACAGGACACTACATTTTGCTGCTTACAGGAAATACACCTCAGAGTCAAAGACAAACACTACCTTAGAGTAAAAGGATGGAAGACAATTTTGCAAGCAAATGGTCACAGGAAGCAAGCTGGAATAGCCATTTTAATATCAGATAAAATTGACTTTCAACACAAAGTCATCAAAAGAGACACAGAAGGTCACTTCTTGCTAGTCAAAGGAAGAATCCACCAAGAAGAACTCACAATTCTAAACATCTATGCTCCAAATGTAAGGGCACCCTCATTTGTAAAAGTAACTTTACTAAAGCTCAAAGCACACATTGCACCTAATACAATGATTGTGGGGAACCTCAATACGCCACTATCCACAGTGGACCGACCAGGAAAACAGAAACTAAACAGGGACACAGAGAAACTCATCGAAACTTTGGACCAATTGGATTTAACAGATATATATATAGAACATTTCACCCTAAAGCAAAAGACTATACCTTTTTCTCAGCTCCTCATGGTACCTTCTCCAAAATCGACCATATAATTGGACACAAGACAGATCTCAACAAATATAAAAAGATCGAACTAATCCCATGCTTCTTATCAGATCACCATGGAGTAAGAGTGTTCTTCAATAGCAACAAAAACAACAGAAAATCCTCATACACATGGAGGCTGAACAATATTCTACTCAATGATACCTTAGTCCAGGAAGAAATAAAGAAAGAAATCAAAGATTTCTTAGAATTTAATGAAAATGAAGGCACAACATACCCAAATCTATGGGACACAATGAAAGTAGTGCTTAGAGGAAAACTTATAGCCCTGAGTGTCTCCAAAAAGAAACAGGAGAGAGTATATACTAGCAACTTAATGGCGCACTTGAAAGCTCTGGAACAAAAAGAAGCTATTTCACCCAGGAGGAGTGATGATTTCCTAATCATCAAACTCAGGGCTGAAATCAATCAATTTGAAACAAAGAGAACCATACAAAGAATCAACAAAACCAAGAGCTGGTTCTTTGAGAAAATCAACAAGATATATAAACCCCTAGCCAGACTTACCAATGGGCACAGAGACAGTATTCAAATTAACAAAATTAGAAATGAAAAGGGAGATATAACAACAGAAACTGAGGAAATTCAAAAAATCATCAGATCCTACTACAAAAACCTATACTCAACACAACTGGAGAATCTGGAGGAAATGGAAAATTTCCTAGACAGTTACCAAATATGAAAATTAAACCAGGATCAAATAGATTGTCTAAACAGACCCATAACACCCAACGAAATAGAAGGGGTCATAGACAGTCTTCTAACAAAAAAAAAAAAAAAAAAAAAAAAAAAAAAAAAAAAAGCACAGGACCAGACGGTTTTAGTGCAGAATTCTTTCAGACCTTCAAAGAAGTCCTGATACCGATACTCTTCAAACTATTCCACAAAATAGAAACAGAAGTAACACTACCCAACTCATTCTATGAAGCCACAATTACCCTGATACCAAAACAACACAAATATCCAACTAAGAAAGAGAACTACAGGTCAATTTCTCTTATGAATATCTATGCAAAAATACTAAACAAAATACTTGCCAACCGAATACAAGAACACATCAAAACGATCATTCACCATGATCAAGTTGACTTCATCCCAGGGATGCAGGGATGGTTCAATATATGGAAATCCATCAACATAATCGACTACATAAACAAACTCAAAGAAAAAAACCACATGGTCATCTCATTGGATGCTGAAAAAGCATTTGACAAACTCAGCATCATTTCATGCTAAATGTCTTGGAAAGAGCAGGAATTCAAGGCCCATATCTTAACATAGTAAAAGCAATATACAGCAGACCAGTAGCCAACATCAAGGTAAATGGAGAAAAACTTGAAGCAATCCCACTAAAATCAGGGACTAGACAAGGCTGCCCCCTCTCACCATATCTCTTCAATATAGTACTTGAGGTACTAGCTAGGGCAATTCGACAACAGAGGGAAGTCAAAGGGATACAAATCGGGAAGGAAGAAGTCAAACTATCACTATTTGCAGATGATATGATAGTATACTTACGTGACCCAAAAACCTCCATCAGAGAACCCCTGCAACTGATAAACAACTTCAGCAAAGTGGCTGGTTATAAAATAAACTCAAGCAAATTAGTAGCCTTCCTATATGCGAAGGATAAGCAGGCCAAGAAAGAAATTAGGGAAATGACACCCTTCACAATAGCCACAAATGATATAAAGTATCTTGGAGTGACACTAACCAAATATGTGAAAGATTTATATGACAAAAACTTCAGGTCTCTAAAGAGGGAAATTGAAGAAGACATCAGAAAATGGTAAAATCTTCCATGCTCGTGGGTTGGCAGGACTAATATAGTCAAAATGGCAATCTTGCCAAAAGCATATACAGTTTCAATGCAATCCCCATCAAAATCCCAACTCAGTTCTTCATAGAGTTAGAAAGAGCAATTCTCAAATTCATCTGGAATAACAAAAAACCCAGGATAGCTAAAACAATCATCAACAGCAAAAGAACTTCTGGGGGAATCAATATCCCGGACCTCAAGCAATACTACAGAGCAGTAGTATCTAAAACAGCATGGTATTGGTTCAGTGACAGGGAGGCGGATCAATGGAATAGGATCAAAGACCCAGAATTGAACCCGCACATCTATGGCCAATTGATCTTCGACAAAGGAGCTGAAAACATCCAGTGGAAAAAAAGATAGCCTTTTCAACAGATGGTGCTGGCTCAACTGGAGGTCAACATGCAGAAGAATGAGAATTGATCCACTCTTATCTCCTTGCACTAAGCTCAACTCCAAGTGGAGCAAGGACCTCCACATAAAACCAGACACACTAAAACTAATAGAAAAGAAACTGGGGAAGACCCTTGAGGACATTGGCTCAGGGGAAAAATTCCTGAACAGAACACCAATTGCTTATGCTCTAAGAGCAAGAATAGACAAATGGGACCTGATAAAATTACAAAGTTTCTATAAGGCAAAAGACACTGTCAAGCGGACAAATCGGCAACCAACAAATTGGGAAAAGATCTTCACCAACCCCACATCCGACAGAGGGCTAATTTCCAATGTATACAAAGAACTCAAGAGGTTAGACCCCAAAAAACCAAATAACCCTATCCAAAAATGGGGTACAGAGCTAAACAGAGACTTTTCACCTGAAGAAATTCGCATGGCTAAGAAACACCTTAAAAAATGTTCAACATCATTAGTCATTAGGGAAATGCAAATCAAAACAACCCTGAGATTTCACCTCACACCAGTCAGAATGGCTAAGATTAAAAACTCAGAAGACATCAGGTGTTGGCAAGGATGTAGAGAAAGAGGAACACTCCACCACTGCTGGTGGGAATGCAAGCTGGTACAACCACTCTGGATATCAGTATGGCAGTTCCTCAGAAAACTGGACGTGATACTTCCAGAGGACCCAGCCATATCACTCCTGGGAATATACCCAGAAGATTCCCCAGCATGCAATAAGGATACATGCTTCACTATGTTCATAGCAGCCTCATATATAATAGCCAGAAGCTGGAAAGAACCCAGATGTCCCTCAACAGAGGAATGGATACAAAAAATGTGGTATATATACACAATGGACTACTATTCAGCCATTAGAAACAATAAATTCATGAAATTCTTAGAGAAATGGATGGAGCTGGAGAACGTCATACTAAGTGAGGTGACCCAGTCTCAAAAGAATACCCATGGTATGCAGTCACTTATAAGTGGATGTTAGCCTAGAAGCTTGGAACACCAAAGACATAAATCACATACCAAGTGATGTCTCACAAGAAGAAAGGAGTGGACACTGGTGCTAGAATGGACCAAAGCATCATTGTGGGGGAGTACAAGAACAGTGAGTTGGGAGGGGGTGGATGAGGGAGCAGGGGGAGGGAAAAGGGCATGTGGGACCTTTGGGGGTGGGGAACCAGAAAAAGGGAAATGAATTGTAAATATAGAATATATCCAATAAAAAAAAGCAAAAAAAAAAAAATCTTACAGCCACTCTGGAAATCAGTCTGGCACTTCCTCAGAAAACTGGGCATAATACTACTGAAGGGTCCTGCTATACCACTCCTGGGCATATACCCAGAGGATTTCCCAGCATGTAAAAAGGATACATGCTCTACTATGTTCATAGGAGTTCTGCTCATAATACCCAGAAGCTGGAAAGAACCCAGATGTCGCTCAATGGAGGAATGGATACAGAAAATGTGGTATATTTACACAATGGAATACTAGTCAGCAATTAAAAACAATGAATTCATGAAATTCTTAGGTAAGTGGGTGTAACTAGAGAATGTTATCCTGAGTGAGGTGACCCAATCACAAAAGAACACACATGGTATGCACTCACTGATAAACGGATATTAACCTAGAAGCTCAGAATACCCAAGAAAAAATTCACATATCAAATGATGCCCAAGAAGAAGGAAGGAGAGGCCTCTGGTTCTGGAAAGGCTCAGTGCAGCAGTGTAGGGGAATACCAGGACAGGGAAGCAGGAAGGGCTTGAGTGGGGAACAGGGGCCAGGGAAGAGGGTTTATGGGACTTTCTGGGAGGGGGATCCAGGAAAGGTGAAATCATTTGAAATGTATAAAGAATATATTGACTAAAAACAAGCAAAGATAAAACAAACAAACAAAAAACAAAGAAGAACTAGTCAGATTCTAAGTTAGCAAAAGGAAAATAAAAGCAGGAATAAATGCTATTTATCCAGTTTCCCCTTAGTTCTCTTCTCTTATTGCTTTGAGAATGTTAACACATGGCCAGCTGAGGTCCCTGCTTTGGAAACTTACATTTCAGACTGTTGTCACGAAGATGGGAACCAAGAAGTGCTGGAGCCTTGGCATTATTGGCAGACACTGGCAATGTGTGCTGTCACGAAACCCAGGACTAATACTCTGGACAGTTGTATTTATAAACTACTGAGTTTAGTTACATGGATATGGCAATAGAAAGTATGTAAGTCTGAAACAAGTATAGAGTATTAGATAAGTGAATAATTTGCCCCATTTCTGGTTTTCATACATTTCAACAAAAGCACTTAAAATGAGTATTGCAGGTGAAACTTGATCATGGTTCTTACAGTTAAATTCTGTGAATAAGCTATGGGAGGTATCTAGAGAATGAAGTGAAGGCACGCAGCTGAGAAAAAGCTTAGGTTCCTTGGGCACAGCCCTGTGTCAGACTAGAAGGCCATCCTGTTGCTTATCTTTCACTTACAGCTCTATTCAGATGTCTGGCAGCATGTTATATAAATAGTAGAGAAACATGGAAGTGTCTTGTAAGATTAATAAATATGTAATACATGAAGAATGCTTTTCCTTCGAACTGTTAAATATGCAGGGTTCTCCTTCCTCTGACAGGATGTTGTTGTTATGAAGAGAAAATGAAGAGCTCAAAAGGGTTTCTCATAGCTGGGGATGTCTTTTGAAACTCTTCATCTGCTATAGATGGTTATCTACTTTGGAGCTTTGTAAGTACCATTCTACAATGGACTTAAAACTACTTGTATTCCAACTGGATGCTCTCAGAACAACTTATTTGAAGGGTAGACATAAATGCTTTGTCTCAGAAAAGCAATAAGAGGTCTGGGATAACAAATCCAGTAAAATATTCTTAACCTTGTCAGATATGTCTCTCAGGTGGCTTGTGCTGATTATGGCAGTCAGGAATAGAATACCATTATTCCTTGGAATGTTCTGGCACACAGATACTAGTCATTAGATTACGGTATGTTATTCTTCTTGGTTTGAACAAGGTTTTTGTAAAATTCACGACATTCAAAAATTTTTGTACTGTTTTGAAATCAATATTCTAAAAACTCTTTTGGTAAGATTTGTTTTACTTTAGTATTAAGGTATTAGTATAGGGGCTTGCAGCAAGGCCGCCATCTTGCCTCGGGACACCGCAGACTGCTGGCGGCTGGGGTCAGGTGCGTGGACTGAGACCTAGCCCAGAATCTACTACCCTGTCAGGCTCTTGCCTGAGCCCAGAGCCAGAGCAGGTCACAGGGTGGAGGTCTGTGTACCTACAGCTTGGCGGCTGTGGCTGACCGCTGGGGTCCAGCTCTCTGGGCTTGCAGCGAGGCCCTCATCTTGCCTCAGTTCACTGAGGAGAACTGGCAGCTGTGGTCAGGAGCATGTACGCACTCTACTACAGCAGTACCAAAGGCCAGGCTCACAGGAGCTTCAAACTCCAACCAGTAACAATAAGACCAAATAACTCCAGAGATAAACAGATAGCAAAAGGCAAACATAGGAACGTTACTAACAAAAATCAAGGCAATATGGCACCATCTGAACCCAATTCGTCAACCACAGCAAATCCTGGATACCCCAACACACCAGAAAAACAGGAGTTGGATATGAAAACACTGGTCATGATGCTGCTAGAGGAACACAAAAAAGACATAAACAAATCTCTTAAAGAAATGCAGGGGAACATGAATAGGGTAGAAGCGCTTACAATGCAAACACAAAAATCACTTAAAGAACTCCAGGAGAATATGGATCAACAGACACAAGCCAATAAGGAGGAAATAAGAAAATCACTTAAAGAAATGCAGAAGAAATTGAGTCAACAGGCAGAAGTCATGAAAGAGGAAACACAAAAATCTCTTAAAGAATTGCAAGAAAACACAAACAAACAAGTAAAGGAACTGAGCAAAACCATCCAAGATCTGAACACAGAGGTAGAAACAACCAAGAAATCACAAAGGGAGACAACTTTGGAGATAGAAAACCTTGGGAAGAAATCAGGGGTTGTAGATGCAAACATCAACAACAGAATACAAGAGATAGAGGTAAGAATCTCAGATGCTGAAGATACCATAATAACCATTGTCCATACTCCACAGTCAAAGATTATACAAAATGCAAAAGGCTTATAACCCAAAATATCCAGGAAATCCAGGACACAATGAGAAGACCAAACCTAAGGATTAAAGGGATAGATGAGAGTGAAGATCTACAATTTAAAGGGCCAGCAAATATCTTCAATAAAATTATGGAGGAAAACTTCCCTAACTTAAAGAGAGAGATGCCCATGAATATACAAGAAGCTTACAGAACTCCAAACAGACTGGACCAGAACAGAAGTACCGCCCGTCACATAATAATCAAAACCTCAAATGTACTAAACAAAGAAATAATTTTAAAGGCAGTAAGAGAAAAAAGCCAAGTAACATATAAAGAAAGACCTATCAGAATCACACCAGACTTCTCACCATAGACCATGAAAGCTAGAAGATCCTGGGCAGATCTCATACAGACTCTAAGAGAACACAATTGTCAGCCAAGAATACTATACCCAGCAAAACTCTCAATCAACATAGATGGAGAAATCAAAATATTCCACGACAAGACCAAATTTACACAATATCTTTCCACCAACCCAGTTCTACAAAGGATAATAGGAGGAAAATTCCAACACAAGGAGGGAGACTGCACCCTAGAAAAAGCAAGATAGTAACCTTCTCCTGTCAAAGTCAAAAGAAGATAACCACTCAAAAACAAAAATAACGTCAAAAAAATGAAAGGAAGAAATAATCACTATTCCTTAATATCTCTCAACATCAATGGACTCAATTCCCCAATAAAAAGGAATAGACTAACAGACTAGATACAGAAGCAGGACCCTACATTTTGCTGCATACAGGAAACACACCTCCGGGTCAAAGACAAACACTACCTTAGAGTAAAAGGCTGGGAGACAATTTTGCAAGCAAATCATCCCAAGAAGCGAGTGGGAAAAGCCATACTAATATCAGATAAAATTGACTTTCAACTTAAAGTCATCAAAAGAGACACAGAAGGTCACTTCTTGCTGGTCAAAGGAAAATTCCACCAAGAAGAATACACAATTCTACACATCTATGCTCCAAATGCAAGGGCACCCTCATTTGTAAAAGAAACTTTACTAAAGCTCAAAACACACATTGTACCTAACGCAATAATTGTGGGGGACCTCAACACTCCCCTATCCTCAATGGAACGATCAGGAAAAGAGAAACTAAACAGGGACACAGGGAAACTCATTGAAACTTTGGGCCAATTGGATCTAACAGATATATATAGAACCTTTCATCCTAAATCAAAAGACTATACCTTTTTCTCAGCATCTCATGGTACCTTCTCCAAAATCGACCATATAATTGGTCACAAGACAGACCTCAAAAATATTAAAAGATTGAACTAATCCCATGCCTCCTATCTGATCAACATGGAGTAAAAGTGTTCTTCAATAGCAACAAAAAAAACCAGAAAATCCTCATGTACATGGACACTGAACAATATTCAACTCAATGATACATTAGTCAAAGAAGAAATAAGGAAAGAAATCAACGACTTTTTAGAATTTAATGAAAATGAAGCCACAACATACCCAAATCTATGCGACTCAATGGAAGCAGTGCTAAGAGGAAAACTCATAGCCCTGAGTGCCTCCAAAAAGAAACAGGAGAGAGCATATACTAGCAACTTAATGGCACACCTGAAAGCTCTGGAACAAAAAGAAGCTAATTCACCAAGGAGGAGTAGAAGACAGGAAATCATCAAACTCAGGGCTGAAATCAATAAAGTTGAAACAAAGAGAATCAGACAAAGAATCAACAAAACCAGGAGTTGGTTCTTTGAAAAAATCAACAAGATAAATAAACCCCCTAGCCAGACTTACCAAAGGGCATAGAGATAGTATTCAAATTAACAAAATTAGAAATGAAAAGGGAGATATAACAACAGAAACTGAGGAAATTCAAAAAATCATGAGATATTACTACAAAAGTCTATACTCAACACAACTGGAGAATCTGGAGGAAATGGACAATTTCCTAGACAAATACCAAATACCAAAATTAAATCAGGATCAAATAGATTGCCTAAACAGTCCCATAACCCCCAAGGAAATACAAGAGGTCATAGAAAGTCTTCCAACCAAAAAAAGCACAGGACCGGATAGATTTAGTGCAGAATTTTATCAGACCTTCAAAGAAGACCTAATACCAATACTCTTCAAACTATTCTACAAAATAGAAACAGAAGGGCCGGGCGGTGGTGGTGCACGCCTGAAATTCCAGCACTTCGGAGACAGAGGCAGGAGGATTTCTGAGTTCAAGGCCAGCCTGGACTACAGAATGAGTTCCAGGACAGCCGGGGCTACACAGAGAAACCCTGTCTCAAAAACAAAACAAAAAAACAAACAAAACAAAACAAAACAAAAAACAAAAACCAACCAAACAAACAAAAACTAAAAAAAAAAAACCCAAGAAACAGAAGGAATACTACCAAACTCATTCTACAAAGCCATAATTACCCTGATACCAAAACCACACAAAGACCCAACTAAGAAAGAGAACTTCAGACCAATCTCCCTTATGAACATCGATGCAAAAATACTCAACAAAATTCTTGCCAACTGAATCCAAAAACACATCAAAATGATCATTCACCATGATCAAGTTGGCTTCATCCCAGGGATGCAGGGATGGTTCAATATACAGAAATACATCAATGTAATCCACTACATAAACAAACTCAAAGAAAAAAAACACATGGTCATCTCATTGGATGCTGGAAAAGCATTCGACAAAATTCAGCATCCTTTCATGCTAAAAGTCTTGGAAAGAAAAGGAATTCAAGGCCATACCTAAACATAGTAAAAGCAATTTACAACAGACCGATAGCCAACATCAAGGTAAATGGAAAGAAACTTGAAGCAATCCGACTAAAATCAGGGACTAGACATGGCTGCCCCCTCTCACCATATCTCTTCAATATAGTACTTGAGGTACTAGCTAGAGCAATTCGACAACATAAGGAAGTCAAAGGGATACAAATTGGAAAGGAAGAAATCAAACTATCAGTATTCGCAGATGATATGATAGTATGCTTAAGTGACCAAAAAAACTCCACCAGAGAACTCCTACAGCTGATAAACAACTTCAGCAAAGTGGCTGGTTATAAAATAAACTCAAGCAAATCATTAGCCTTCCTATATGCGAAGGATAAGCAGGCCGAGAAAGAAATTAGGGAAATAACACCCTTCATAATAGCCATAAACAATATAAAGTATCTTGGTGTGACTCTAACCAAACAAGTGAAAGATTTATATGACAAAATTTCAGGTCTCTGAAGAAGGAAATTGAAAAAGACCTCAAAAAATGGAAAAACTTCCATGCTCGTGGGTTGGCAGGATTAATATAGTTAAAATGGCAATCTTGCCAAAAGCAATATGCATATTCAACGCAATCCCCATCAAAATCCCAACTCAGTTCTTAATAGAGTTAGAAAGAGCAATTCTCAATTTCATGTGGAATAACAAAAAACCAAGGATAGCTAAAACTATCATCAACAGTAAAAGAACTTCTGGGGGAATCAATATCCCGGACCTCAAGCAATACTACAGAGCAGTAGTGTTAAAAACTGCATGGTATTGGTACAGAGACAGGGAGGCATATCAATGGAATAGGATTGAAGACCCAGAATTGAACCCACACATCTATGGCCAATAGATCTTCAACAAAGGAGCTGAAAACATCCAGTGGAAAAAAAGATAGCCTTTTCAACAAATGGTGCTGGCTCAACTGGAGGTCAGCATGCAGAAGAATGAGAATTGATCCACTCTTATCTCCTTGCACTAAGCTCAACTCCAAGTGGATCAAGGACCTCCACATAAAACCAGACACACTAAAACTAATAGAAAAGAAACTGGGGAAGACCCTTGAGGACATTGGCTCAGTGAGAAAATTCCTGAACAGAACACCAATTGCTTATGCTTTAAGAGCATAATAGAGGAATGGGACCTCATAAAATTACAAAGTTTCTGTAAGGCAAAAGACACTGTCAAACGGACAAATCGGCAACCAACAAATTGGGAAAAGACCTTCACTAACCCCCCATCTGACAGAGGGCTAATATCCAATGTATACAAAGAACTCAAGAAGTCAGACCCCAGAAAACCACATAACCGTATCCAAAAATGGGTACAGAGCTAAACAAAGACTTTTCACCTGAAGAAATCTGGATGGCTGAGAAACACCTTAAAAAATGTTCAACATCATTATTCATTAGAGAAATGCAAATCAAAACAACCCTGAGATTTCACCTCACACCAGTCAGAATGGCTAAGATTAAAAACTCAGGAGACATCAGGTGTTGGCGAGGATGTGGAGAAAGAGGAACACTCCTCCACTGCTGGTGGGAATGCAAGCTAGTACAACCACTCTGGAAATCAGTCTGGCAGTTGCTCAGAAAAATGGACATGATACTTCCGGAGTACCCAGCCATTCCACTCCATATACCCAGAAGATTCCCCAGCATGCAATAAGGATACATGCTCCACTATGTTCATAGCAGCCTTATTTATAATAGCCAGAGCTGGAAAGAAATCAGATGTCCCTCAACAGAGGAATAGATACAAAAAATGTTGTATGTATACACAATGGAGTACTATTCAGACATTAAAAACAATAAATTCATGAAATTCCTAGAGAAATGGATGGAGCTGGAGAATATCATACTAAGTGAGGTAACCCAGTCTCAAAAGAATACCCATGGTATGCTCCCACTGATAAGTGGATATTAGCCTAGACTCTTGGGACACCAAAGACACAATCCACATATCAAATGATATCCTACAATAAGGAAGGAGTGGACACTGGTGCTGGAAAGGATCAAAACATCAGTGTAGGGTAATACCAGAACAGGGAAGTGGGAAGGGTAGATGGGGGAACAGGGGGAGGGAAAATTGCATGTGAGACCTTTGGGAGATGGGGAACCAGAGAAAGGGAAATGAAATGTAAATATAGAATATATACAATAAAAGAAAAGAAAACAAAATAAAAGAAAGTTATTTAGTATAGAACATATGATATTTCTCTAGGACATTCCTAATTTTTCTGGCATAGTTATTAATAAATGAACTTTTTTATAAAGAATCCAGTGGTAAATTATGTAGGTCTATACTAATTGATCTGTCTGAATCAATAAGAAATATATTGAATTTCAATAAAAAGGAGCAAATATAAATGCAAAATTTTCAATCAGAGTTTTTTATTGAATATTTTCTTTATTTGCATTTCAAATGTTATTGCCCATCCCTGTTTTTCCCCCTGGAAACCACCTATCCTATCCCCCCTTCCCCTGCTTCAATGAGGGTGTTCCCCCACATACCTCCTCCTGACTCCCAGCCCTGAAATTCCCCTTTACTGAGGCAACAAACCTTTACAGGCCCAAAGGCTTGTCCCCTCACTGATGCCAGACAAGGCCATCCTCTGCTACATATGCATCTGGAGCCATGGGTCTCTCTATGTGTCCTCTCTGGATGGTGGTTTAGTCCCTGGAAGCTCTGAGGGTTTTGTTTGGTTGATTTTGTTGTTCTTCCTATGGAGTTGCAAACCCAGTCAGCTCCCACAGTCCTTTCTCTATGTCCTCCACTTAGGGTCCCATGCTCAGTCCAAAGGTTGACTTCAAGCGTCCACCTCTGTATTTGTCAGAGCCTCTCAGGAGATGCTATATCATGATCCTGTCAACATGTATTTCTTGACATTCACAATAGTGTCTGCTTTTGATGACTGACCCTTAGTAAGATAACCCAAACATAAAAGAACTCAGATGTTATGCACTCACTGATACATGGATATTATCTCAAAAGCTCTGAATACCCAAGATACAATTCACAGACCACATGAATCTAAAGAAGAAGGAAGACCAAAGTGTGGGTGCCTTGGTCCTTAAATAAGAATTTTTATTGCAACAATATAGGTATTATGAGGGCCAAATATACACTTGTGTTCTTACTGCAACAAGGGTTTGAGTTGGTGTCCTTGACCATGTTGCCACTGAAGGCCATGCAAATATTCCTGGTCTGAGCTGTACCTCAGGTCATGTTCGTTCCCATTGCCCATGATGCCACAGGAAACAGTACTGATCTGAGTGGCCCAAGATCCATGCTGCTTCAAAGGGCCTTTCTCTGTGTCCACAGCCATGCAGCCGAGAGCCAGGCTTGTCGTGGTCTATGTTGTCACCAATGGCCATGTGTCAGTCTATGATCCATGCTCCAGCTGACTTTAAAGAGCAACAAAGCTAATTTTGAAGTGACCTAGATGACTGAGGAAGCATAGTTGAGAAAGAGAGACAAGGATGCCTTCTGTGACAATCCCTACCTCCACTCCCCACAGCCTATAAAAAGTAACCAGCAAAAGAGGAAGCCATCCAGGCAAATGCTGTTCAAGAGTGATATTGATACTGTGCAGCTGTCCACAATTGATGGCTTCTGCCACAGGAACAGGAGGGGAAGGCATCAAATCTATTCAAGGGTTTGACCCTTTCTCTAGAGAGTTTGATCATACATCAGTGAGTGTACAGATAACACAAACTAAACTTACTTATTTTTCTATTGCTTTGATTCTAATTTTTATTTGTTTTTAATTCGATGTTTACTTTTTGTGGTGGGAGTTCAGAAAGGTCAGGGTACAGACAAGGAAGGATGGGGAAGTGCCTCTAATGGCGTACGTGATGTGAAATTCCCGAACGAATCAACAGAATACTATGTTGAAGATAAATTAATGAAAATAAAATGATAAAGGCACTAGTGAAGCATTCACAGTCACAAAACTGAAACCTATTCTTACTCGTAAGCTCATTCAGCTCATTGTGTAGAAGGGATCATTTTCAATATTCCTTGAAATAAATCATTTTCATCATTTTAAAGCGAGTTGCCTTGGTAGTACATCACTTCGCAAGATGAAGCAGTTTGCGCGTCTACTGTGGCTGAGAAAGGACTTATCGGCTGTGCAGTCAGAACTGTTATATGGGATGAACAAGAACCCTGCCTCTTGCCACTCTCGCTTCGTCTCACAGCGTTGCAGCTGTGCTTAGCAACAGAGTGCCAGATGGCACAGAGACATCAATTGATTATTGCTCAAGAACAATGTCACCTACCGGAGTGAACTACAGACAAATTGACAAAGACAACGAAATGCTTGCAGGCCTGCATACAGCAGCCCTGTAAGGAGATTAATGGATGAATTTTAAAACTGTTTATGGTTCAGAAATTTTGGTAGAAGTTTATGTTTGTAAAGTTAATTTAGGAAGCACGTTTCTTATGATTCTCTTGACCATTTGATGTGTCTTTGCTTGTCTATATACCTACAGATGCAATATTTTTCTTTAATACATAGCAAAAGAAGTCCAAAGTTTTAGTTCTGTTTTGAATTGCATCCTTGACCTTCTTTGGGTGATGATCTGTTAACGTTATAAACTTGTCCAAGAAAGAAAGGCAGAGAAAAGCAGCCTAAAGAATGCTGGAATTCACAAGCTGTCAGTGTGATTTATCTGTTCACAAAGAATGTCTTTTATGAGTAAGTCTTGTTTTTATAGAAGGCATTTATTATCACATTTGGTATCATTTTCTGTAGCATATCTTGGCTTGTTTGCACTCAAACCTTGGCTGTGAGCTCTATCTGATGGCCTGAAATGGGTGCCAGTATTTGAAAACCACACATGCCTTGTTACTTGGCTAAACTTTGGTAAACAAGTCTTATTGGCTTTTTAAAAATATTCCTTGGGACTTCTTGAGTGTGTTAGTTTCTTTTCAGATTTATTTCTAGGCATTCTACATTGGGAACAAAAATTCTATTTCCAAAACCATAGCATAAGGCTGCTCTTATGCAGTACATAAATTGTTCAGAAGTATTGTTTTTGATAAATAGTGCGTGTTGATGTTAGGACAAATACAAAATTGCTTTGGACAGAAAATTGATCCTTTCATCCAAGCTGTTACCAAAGTGGATTGCTTGCTGCAAAGAGGGTTTTGCTCGCAAAACTCAGCTTATTGGAAAAGGCAGTTTAAAGACCCAGATTTCTGCGTTTGGTTTTAAATTTTATCTCTGATCATGTATATTTACTATTATAACTGACTTCATTGTCTCATATGAACATATTTCTCTTAGTAGTATGAGAAAAAGATTGTTCTTATATATTTTTCCCAATCTTCTAAATTGTTTTTTCTTAGAAAAGATAATGTTTCACTTTATGAATAAAAAGTAAACAGTATTTATTAGGTTCTTCAAATGGTTTCTTCTTGACAGGACATTTCAAAGTGTACTCTTGGTCCCAGAACAAGTTTTCATATGTTTTAGAACACAATCATTCCATTCTTACGTGCTCTGGGCTTTGCCCAGGAGTTGATTCTGAATAGAAATTTGCTAAGTTGCCCCTGCCTGTAGCTGATTATACACCGAGGCAGCACTCGGTATCCCTCTGTGGCTCCATGTAGCAATGGATCACAAAGCAGTTGTATTCTGCTGGTTTCTCACTCTAACTCTGGGTTCTTTGTAGGCCACAAGTTTTCTTGGTGCAAGTATGTATTCAAAGAGGGAGCAAGGTGCTTCTGTGGCTCCTGCTAGTCTCACACAGGCCCTAAGCTCCTTGAGGCACATTCCTTTCTTCCCTTCTCACTATAAACCACGCTGCTATTTTTGGTCTTCTGTGGTTAGAATGAGCCAGGGAGCAAGACCTTTTTGTTATGCTTGCTCCTTCCTCCCTTGATTTTTTTCTTTCCTTTTTTTTCCCAGCTGGGAATGTAGGTCCCTTATCTGAAACCTTCAGATTTTCAACTTTCTATTCTATGAACTTCCAGTCCTGTCATCAGTCACTGCTTAAACTTTTATTTCTTAACAAAGTCAGTGTGGAGGTACATTACATGATGTCTGTACTGTATTCTTTCTATAGTTTTTAATGTGAAAATATCATATAAAAATAACATTAACTTCCATTTTGATATTTGAAAATTACTGAGTCTTTCAGAAAATATATAGCATTAGGATGTATGCTCAGTCTAAACCATATCCATTCTGAACCTTTAAATTAATCTGTAAATCGTTAATCTGACTTGAATTTTTATCTTCATCTAAACAATGAATGCTATATAAAATAGAAACAGATGCTTGTGCCTGGAGGGCTGTTGCCTTCTTCTGAATACTGAGTTTCATTCTGCACTATTTAGTATTTGTCTCTATGGAAAAATATGATCATGTAAGAATAGTATCTGATGAATTGAAAGCTGAATATTACAACAATTTAGTTTTTCTGTCACTGGCAGTTATCACTCTAAATTTGGCTATATAAATTTGCGGCACTATTAGCTATTCTCCCATATAACCACAGGAGGGCACTATGACTTATAAAGATTAGTCATTACCAATGTATTTGTGTGCTTGGAATGACAAGGTACATAGTTTCCGGGGTTCTTTATCCAAAGTCTCCAATTCAGTGAGTCTGATTTTCTTCTCAGCTTTCAATTTGGAACTACTAGCACCTGCACAGGCTCAACTTCCTCTTACAACTTACAAATGCTGTTTCAATTGCGATTCATACAGTTGAATCTCATTCTAGATAACCCAGATGTCTTCATATTCTCAAACATGATGAAACATGATGTGCAATGCATCTATGGCTTCCTAAGACCTCTCCAAATTGATGTGGTGTCCATGGTTGAAGCTGTAAATTTACCTTCAAGCCTAGAAAGTCAAGTATCTACTTTTTTCTGCTATCCTTTTCTTGTTTGTTTTTTTATTAGATATATTTGATATATTCTTTAATTATATTTGAAATGTTGTCCCCTTTCTTGGTTCCCCCAGCTCCTGAAAATCCCCTAAGCCATCCCCCCTCTGCCTGCCCACCAATCCACACACTCCTGCTTCCCTGTCCTGGCATTCCCCTATACTGTGGCATTGAGCCTTTTCAGGACCGATGGCTTCTCCTCCCTTTGATATCCAACAAGGCCATCCTCTGCTGCATATGCATATGGAGCTATGGGTCCCTCCATGTGTACTCTTTAGTCGACGGGTTAGTCCCTGGGAACTCTGGGAATACTGGTTTACTCATATTGTTGTTTGGCACTGCAAACCCCTTCAGCTCCTTGGGTTCTTTCTCTAACTCCTCCATTGGGGAACCTGTGCTCAGTTCAATGACTGACTGTGAGTGGTCCCCTCTGTATTTCTCATGCACTGGCAGAGCATTCCAGGTGACAGCTATATCAGGCTCTGGTCAGCAAGCACTTGTTGGCATCCACAATAGTGTCTGGGTTTTGTAAATGTATATGGAATGGATCCCTAGGTGGGGCAGTCTCTGGATGGTCTTTAACTCATTTTCTGCTCCACAATTTGCCTCTGTGTGTCCTCCTGTGGGTATTTTGTTCTGCCTTCTAAGGAGGACCAGAGTAAACATACTTTGTTCTTCCTTCTTCTTGAGCTTCATTTGATCTGTGATTTGTGCCTTGGATATTCCAAGCTTCTGGTCTAATATCCACTTATCAGTGAGTGCATACCATGTTTGTTCTTTTGTGATTGATGTTTTCTAGTTCCATCAATTTGACTAAGAATTTCATCAACTCATTGTTTTTAATAGCTGAGTAGTATTCCATAGTGTAAATGTACAACATTTTCTGTATTCATTCCTCTATTGAGGGACATCTGTGTTATTTCTAGCTTCTGGCTATTTAAATAAGGCTGCTCTGAACATACTGGAGCATGTGTCTATTTAACCTGCTGGAATATACTCTGGGTATATGCCCAGGAGTGACATAGCCATGTTCTTCTATAGTAATATGCCTAATTGTTTGAGGAACAACCAAACTGATTTTCAGAATGATTGTACCAGCTGTCAATCCCACCAACAGTGGAGGAGTGTTCTTCTATCTCCACATCCTTGCTAGCATATGCGGTCTTCTGAGTTTTGTTTTGTATTGTTTTATTCTGTTTTTTATTTTGTATATTCTTTGTTTACATTCCAAAGGCTTTCCCCTTTCCCAGTCCCCCCCTCACCATATGTACCATAAGTCCTCTTCCCTCTGCCCATTCCACAATCACCCACTCACCATTTCTCTGTTCTGATACTCTCCTACAAAACTAGATGCAGTCTTTTCGGGACCAGGGTCCTCTCCTTCCTTCTTCTTGGGAATCTTTTGATTTGCTAAATGTGCCTTGAGTATTAAGAGCTTCTGTGCTCATTAATATCCACATATCAGTTATTGTATTTCATGTGTATTCTTTCGTGATTGGGTCAACTCACTTAGGATGATATTTTCCAGATCCAACCATTTGCCTACAAATTGCATTAATTCATTATTTTTAATTGATGAGTAGTATTTCATTGTATAAATATACCACATTTTTTGTATCCATTCCTCCTCTGAGGGACATCTGGGCTCTTTCCAAATTCTGGCTTTTATAAATAAGGCTGCTATGAACATAGTGGAGCATGTGTCTTTTTGCATGCAGGGGAATCCTCTGGGTATATGCCCAGGAGTAGTATGACAGTGTCCTCTGGAAGTGTCATGCCCAATTTTCTGAGGAACCACCAGACTGATTTCCAGAGGAGTTGTACCATCTTGCAATCCCACCAAGAGTAGAGGAGTGTTCCTCTTTCTCCACATCCTCACCAGCACCTGTTGTCTCTTGATTTTTTTTAATTTAAATTTTTCTTTTCTATATTCTATGTTTACATTCCAAAGGCTTTCCCCTTTCCCAGTCCCCCCCCACCATACATCCCATAATTCCTCTCCTCCTCTTAGCCATTCTGACTGGTGTGAAGTGGAATCTCACTCAGGGTTGTTTTGATTTGCATTTCCCTGATGACTAATGATGTTGAACATCTCTAAAGGTGCTTCTCAGCCATCCAAATTTCTTCAGGTGAAAATTCTTTGTTTAACTCTCTACCCCATTTTTAATAGGGTTATTTGGTTCTTCAGGGTATAACTTCTTGAGTTCCTTGTATATATTGGATATTAGTCCTCTGTGGGTTGTGGGGTTGGTGAAGATATTTTTCCAATTTGTTGGTTGCCGTTTTGTCCTTCTGACAGTGTCCTTTGCCTTACAGAAACTTTGTAATTTTATGAGGTCCCTTTTTGTCAATTCTTGATCTTAGAGCAAAAGCTATTGGTGTTCTGTTCAGGAACTTTCCCCCTGTACCCGTGTCCTCCAGGGTCTTCCCCAGTTTCTTTTCTATTAGTTTCAGTGTGTCTGGTTTTATGTGGAGGTCCTTGATCCACTTGGAGTTGATCTTAGTACAAGAAGATAAGAGGGGTTCAATTCTCATTCTTCTGCATGTTGACCTCCAGTTAAACCAGCACCATTTGTTGAAAAGGCTATCTTTTTTCCACTGGATAGTTGTAGCTCCTTTATCAAAGATCAAGTGACCATATCTCTGTGAGCTCATTTCTGAGTCTTCAATTTTATTCCATTGATCTACTTGCCTGTCGCTGTACCAATACTATGCAGTTTTTAATATACAATTGTTTTACTATACAATTGCTCTGTAGTACTACTTGAGGTTCAGGATATTGAATCCCACAGAAGTCCTTTTATTGTTGAGAATAGTTTTAGCTATCCTGGGTGGTTTGTTTGTTTGTTTGTTTGTTTGTTATTCCAGATGAATTTGAGAATTGCTCTTTCTAGATCTATGAAGAATTGGTTTGGGATTTTGATTGTGATTACATTGAATATGTAGATTGCTTTTGGCAAGATGGCCATTTTTACTATATTGATCCTGTCAATCCAAGAACATGAAATATTTTTCCATCTTCTGAGGTCTTCTTCCATTTATTTCTTCAAGGACTTGAAGTTCCTGTCATACAGATCTTTCACTTGTTTGGTTAGAGTCATGCCAAGATACTTTATATTATTTGTGGCTATTGTGAAGGGTGTTATTCCCCTAACATCTTTCTCAACCTGCTTGTCCTTTGAGTACAGGAGGACTACTGATTTGCTTAAGTTGATTTTCTAACCAGCCACTTTGCTGAAGTTGTTGTAGGAGTTTTCTGGTGCAGTTTTTTGGGTCGCTTTAGTATACTATCATATCATCTGCAAATAGTGATAGTTTGTCTTCTTCCTTTCCAATTTGTATCTCTTTGACTTCCTTATGTTGTCGAATTGCTCTTGCTAGAACTTCAAGTACTATATTGTAAAGATATGGAGAGAGAGGGCAGCCTTGTCTAGTCCCTGATTTTAGTGGGATTGCTTCAAGTTTCTCTCCATTTATTTTGATGTTGGCTACTGGTTTGCTGTATATTGCTTTTACTTTGTTCAGGTATGGTCCTTGAATTCCTGTTCTTTCCAAGACTTTTAGCATGAAAGTAGGCTGAATTTTGTCAAATGCTTTTTCAGCATCTAATGAGATGACCATGTGGTTTTTTCTTTGCGTTTGTTTGTGTAGTGGATTACATTGATGGATTTCCATATATTTATCCATCCCTGCATCCCTGGGATGAAGCCTACTTGTATTGTCACCTAGGCTACTTTTGCCTTCCAAATATTGGAATTGTTCAAATATGGGTGGACTTGCATCTTTAGGCCAGATCCAGCCTGAATCAGGTCATGATTCCATGCAGCTGTATCTAGGACAGAGAGCTGAGAAGCAATCTCATCTGTGATTTGATAGCTTTCAATTTATAGAACCTAGCTACTTCATGATCTGAGACACACAAATGAAAATGAGCTAAATCTTATTATGTGAAACTTCCCATCCCTCTTGAAAGGATAGAAAAATTCAGACTTGTGCTTTGTTTGTGTAGTCATCACCTCTGTTCTATCTGAGCAGGCTCCTCTGGTCTTATCCTACAACTTCTGGCTTTCCTAATTAACACTGCAGTATGTTCTCATGTTCCTCCCTCACCATTCCTTGGTTGTCCCTGTCCTTCTCATTCTTAATGAAGCTTCTCTCCAGGGTATAAAGGGAATGTCCTTCTTCTCTTTAAAGTCCCATCATATTTACTGTATAAAGCAATATCTATTGTATTGCTTTTCTCTAGTTCTCTACATTTCACCTCCAGGAATTGTCAAGGCCTTGATGCCCTCTCATTATGGTAAATATCATGTAAGGGAATTATGTGTAAGATTCCTTTGTTTCCTTTCCTAACTCAGAAAAGTGGACATGCTCCACAGCTCCAGAAAAGGGCTTTGGATTTCAGCTTTATAGAAGCAGCTAGAAGCATTTACCTTGAGAAGAGGCCTCTGGGAAAGAAAAGTAGATTATCTCATTAGTCAGATAAAATACTTCTCATTTCTATTTAGATAGCTGGAAGTATTAAGTCTCTACACAGAGCTAGATGTTGTTTTAAAGGAGGAAAATAATAAACAAACAACTCGTTTGATCAAGAGGAGGAATCTCTTGTCCAACTGGAATCCTAATATTATAGTTGGGCCTGGTCAAACTCTCGTCTAATACGCCATGCCTAAGAAAGGCAGCTCCCCTTTATTCTTTACTTGAGATATGGAGAATAGTTATCTCTTTAATAAGCTGTTGTACTTTTCTCTCCCAGAATTCCTTCTCTAGTATAGTAGCTTACTAGGCCCCAGACATAGTAAGTTTGCTTTAGTTGTGTCTTTTCTTTTTTTCTTTGAGTTTTTGAGAAAAGTTTGATATTTGTTTCTTTTTTCTGTCTCTATTTTGAGCATCACTTATTGCACTTTGGTTTTCTGTAAAGTTTGGTGTTTCTTCCTCTTTCCTTAAAGCTTCCCTTTCTGTCATGTGACTACCACATGCCTAGGCCTTGCTCTCTGGCCAGAGTATCCTATTTGATAAATTTTAGGCCAGTTAGAGAAACTATCTCAAACCAAACCAAACCAAACCAAACCAAACCAAACCAAACCAAACCAAACCAAACCAAACCAAACCAAACCAACTAAACAAACAAACAAACAAAAATGGAGATTCTCGTAAAGACAGTCATTTGATATTGTTCACTGTTCTTGCCATGCTTATGAATATCCAACACAAGTTATGCACATCCAAAAGGAAGCAAGGTTTCAGTGTTAGGGAAAGCACTGACTTTTTATAATTCCTGAAAATGTCTCAGAATAATCTAAGGTTTCCTAACTATGTAATTAAATCCACTGGTGAAACTATTCAGAATGACTGTGTTTCCTCAGAACCACTGAGGACTTTCATAATAGTCACTCACAGGAAATAGTAATTAAAAAAACTATAGGGAAAGACTTATAATTCTTATAATCTCAAAGTAACTCAACCATTAATAATTTTTATGACCACTTAGAAAAAGTTTTTGAAGAAGGTATGTTTTCTTTGAGGTACCAGTTGTGAACAAAACATATATAACTCTCACTACATACATTTATTATTTTTTTACTAACAAGAACTTAATAATAGTCTGCATTAGAAAATAGAAAACAGTGTGGAATTTAAACATCCCAATTTTATCTACTGTAAAGAGACACCATGACTAAGGTAACTTATAATGAAAATCACTTAAATGGGGTTGCTTACGGTCTCAGAGACTTAGTCCATTATCATCATGGCAGGGAGTATGGTGGTGGCATGGATGGCACTGAAGAAGTACATAAGAGTGTTATTTCTTGATCAATATACCGGCAGGTAGAGAAATAGATTCTTTGCTTGGTATGAGGTTTTGAAAGCAAAAGCCCCATAGACTTGTCTCCTCCAACATGAACATACTTTTCCAACTAGGCCATACCTTCCAATCCTTCTAAGCAGTTCACCATTTGGGGATTAAGCATAAAAATATATGAGTCTGTGGGCGCAAATTTTATTCAGACTACAGACTTTTTTCATGTTGTTTTTGTCGTTGCTCTTGTTGGAGGTAGTGGTATGTGCGACTGTGTGCCTCTGTGTGTGTGTGTGTGTGTGTGTGTGTGTTTCATGTTCTGCTTCTTTATTTTTTAAGAAAGTGGAAAAAAGACATGAGTAGGGAGGGAGGATCTGGGAGGAGTTTGCAGAAGGAAAATGAGTGATCAGAATAAATACTATAAAAGGTTTTGTGCACAGAGGTACGTGAGACTTAAAGATATGAAGAGCAAGAATAATAATAAATAATTGTGCCAAGAATGTGTTATAATCTTTAATCTCTCCTTACAATAACCAGAAAATTTGGTCTCACATTCAGACTTAAGATTTATATCTTTTCCGGTTAAAGCACCAGAAACTTGTCCTGACCAGTGCAGCTGGATCCAGTTATTTGTATTCATATTATGTCAGGTGATTTATCTGTCTTCCTTGGGAACTGTCACTCAACCTTCTAACTCACTGGCTCCTATTTATTTTATCTCCAAGTCCTTTACATCTCAAGTCTGATTAGCCTTGTGCCTTTGAATAGAAGCTTTTTCTTCTGAATGGCCTCTTTTATCTGTTAGTATGTAACCTATATTTCATGGAGAGTTGATGCAGCAACACAATTCATAAATCTTGATATCAGCATTTAGTTTACACTTGAAACAATATTTTCTCCAAATAAAAAGATATAGTGTTTTTTTCTTCTTAGAGAATAGAGAGGATGGCAGTTGAAAATCAAAAGTGTATTGAAATCTAGAAAGCTAGCTTTATTTACAACTTTAAGCATACAGTAGTTTTTGGCTCTTTTTAATTAAAATGCATAAATTCTCACTTAATTGGCACAACCAAAATTTTCTCTTAATATTGTTTTAACTTTGAGTATTGATAACACTATGTATTTCCTAGGTGATACTTTATCCTTAAACAAAAGTAGCATGACTAAATGCTAAGAAAGATTCACCACTTAAGCATCTTTCTTAACAGAAGGCTCTGTTCATTCTCAGAATGTACAAATGCTTTGTGATCATGAACATCCCATTATAGGCATCTGTGCAAAGTTTCTGTATTCATGCCATGATTTTTACATGGTGGATAATTTATCACAGTGCCATCTGCTTAAAATTCTTAGTTGCCAGACTGGATGGATTTTCAGGCAAATAAATTATTTCATGTCTTTATGCAAATGTAATTACTAATAGTTGCATGACAATATTTTATAGATTACTAGTTTTTAAAAGTGAAATAATATTGCTAAGGCAGAATATCTATTGAAAAGAAATATGATACCAACTGAAGAAATAACTTATAACAAATAATAACCAAGTATGAGTTGTCATGGTCAGACCATGATTTGAAAATGCATAAATTGATAATTCTAAATTTTTAGGTGGAAAGGATGTCTTGATTGTTTGTATATCGTCAGTCATTCAGTATAATATCATATGATAAGAATTTTGTTTTTTAATAACAATATATGGTTAGAAACAATGCATGCATATAGATATTTAATTTAGGTAATACTATTTAATCTTTCCAAATTTAGATGCAATTAAATGTCATTTGGCATGCACAAAAG